>JANAVB010012600.1:0-187865 GCA_029216955.1 Iris pallida
CAGTATTCCTGCTCGTCGCAGTATTAGGGCGTCACGCAGTGCCTCGGTGCTGCTCCAAGAAATGCGACGGCTCGGATCGAGGTCCAGTCGACGTGGGGTGAAGGCTCGTGGCTGGTCGTAGTGATATTATTTTTTGAGGATGGCAGAGGTGATGGGTGTCACGCCCCAGAACCAGAATACTGGAGAACGGGGACAGACACAGCCAGCTACGTACTTTGAAGTATAACCCCTCGCAATACGGTCACGACTTTCTAGATGCATGAGGGTTTAACTACAAGCCAAAAGTCTCTTATGGTCAAGAACAAGCCTAGTGTCTCAATCTCATGCAAGCAAATAATGTTACAAGATATTAGATCATCAGACATACCTTAATACATTTGTGTTCAAGAAGTTCCCCATATTATAGTGGGCTGGAAATGTGCCCTACTCGTCGACAGGCTACAAGTCCACTCAGGTGTGGCCAGGATAACGGGATCGCCTGTAACTGGGAAAATCTTTCTATATGAACTACTTGATCAATCTAGTCATTAACCTAGTCAGATTCATTATGAATTCCTGACCGTGGTAACCAGGAATCCATGTCCTAGACATGTTGCAAGATGAGACAGTTAGTTTGTACAGGCACAATCAAGATAATCAACCACGGTGTCAAGACAAGAGTTACTTAGCAAGTCAGGGTAGCCGTCGCAACAACCTTTCAAGATTATCATGTCATGTCAGGTTACTTGTTACTTGTCAAGATTACTTGTCAGGAGTGTGCCTCGACGAGCCACTATCAAAATTATATATGTTATGTCAAGTTTCTTATCATGTCAAGAGTGCTTGTCAAGAGTGCGCCTCGACGGGCCACTATCAAGATTATCAAGAAGGGTTCATTTTAATATGTCGTGCTCATGCTATAAGTACTTGTCATATCAAGAATTACTGGTCAAGAGTGCGCCACGACGGGCCACCAAATTAGTTGTCATGCCGTATTCATGTTACAGCGAAGTCAGGTCATGCTCAGGTCGGGTCAAAACTCAGGGCACATGTATATAACAAAACATGTAGACAACTGCAAGAACAAGGAAGGTACGGTGGGGTAGGCGCATCACAATGGGCGCCTAACGATGGTTGGGCACCGAGGCAAGCATGGGTGCCTGGGCATGAATGGACACCAGGGTCAGGATGGTACAGGCCGAGGTATGCGCGTGGCTAGAGAGGCGCTGGACCATCATGGGCGCATTACCAGACATAGGCGCATGGCCAAAGAGTCGCATAGCCAGATATAGGCGCATCACAATGGGAGACTCACGATGCGTCTTCAGTACATGCGCGTTTTAACCTACGCACATGACACGCTCGAAGTCAAAAGATGCATTGTCGGGACTTCATGGCGCATGGCCTCCCGGGCACATGGGGGTTTCGGTGCATGGGGTTCGTCGTCCCCAAACAGCAAGTTCAGCCATAGAAGTTCTAAAAATTTGCCATGACCATAACTTCCACAAAACAAGTCCGAATTGAGACTGCCAAGGGTCTAAACTGCATAGAACGAGATTTCCTACAGTCTAGGATGACTGGTTTTAGGAAATACCAAGCTTTACTAGATCAAAACCAAGAAAAAACAAGAAAAAATCAAAACTTAGATCTACAAAAATCCATCCATCAAAACCAAAAATGCCAAGTTCTAAAGAGGCTTAGAATCAAGTGGAGAAGAGAATGGAAAAATAAAAATGGGAGATCCATCATGAAGCAAGTTGCACTTGCCTAGGGTTTTTTGGGTGGGTGGGAGTAATGGATAAGAAGAAGTAAATGAAGAAGTGTAATAAAGAGAGAGAGGAGAGAGGATAGTTGACTCATATATCAACCCATCTCATCTCAAACCAAAATAAACCAAACCAAGCCAAGCCAAGCGAAGATGAACCAAAATAAACCAAAATAAACCAAGTCAAGCCAAGTCAAGTCAAGTCATGTTGAACCAAACCAAATAAACTAAGGCAAGATTAAACCAGGATCAAGCTAAACAGGACAAGTCAAAACACGGGCCATCTGACAATTGTCAGAAATTCATACACGTATACTGAAAATATATAACGGGAAACGGGAGTGATAATGGGTTGGGCGGAGCGGTGTTGTCATGGATCTGGTTGCTAGGAGGAGGTCAGAGTGAGGTGTTGGTTCGTACCGAGGCAGGAAAGAGTATTGTGGAAGGTCGGCTGCTGGTCAGGTACATGGTGGTGTGGGTGTCGTAGTGAGAGGTTGTGATGGTCGCAGCCGTGGGGTTTGGGAGGCTAGCCGGAGGGTGGTTGTGGCGACTCTGGTGGTGGAGACTACGGTGGTCTGTGCAAGAGAGGAGGAGTGGACGGGTCCTACGGCATACGATGGTATGACGAGTAGTCGACGAGAGTGGCGGTGGTGCCCAGGCAGTAGGATGGTCTGTCGACCAGGAATGAAGGGTTTTGGTGGTGCCGGATCTGGCCAGTAGTGTTGTTGGTGTTGGAGACGACACGATGAGGTTGTCGGCGGTAATGGTCGGGGTAGGGCAGTAGGAGTCTAGGTTTAGGATTTAGGGTTTAAGTTGAGTTGTGTCCTGTACGACACAGAATAGGGTTGTGGAGGATGGGTCCGGCGTGTCGGACACAAAAGAGATTGTAAATATAAAAGAAAATAGCGGAAGGAATTTGGTGGACATGGATATATGCACAACACGTCTATGATGATCGTTGTGGTTGATGGAATTGTGAGAAAAAAGTATAAGGAGCTCTCCTTAAGTAGGAGGTTAAACTCCTAGTTGGATAAGGACTATAAGTCCTAATAGATAAGTCCCCACTTTAGTTTAAATAAAATAAATAGATTTAAATAAAAAAAAACTCATTAGTAATAACATATTAATGCAATCATTTAATATTATACAATGAATTGAATCATACGAATTCAAATCCAAGTTAAATAAGCGATCAACAAAATAAATTTAAAGTAACATTTAAGGTTTATCAAATAATTTAAATCACCAATATTCAAACCAAGGCAACAAATAATTTAAAACATACTTTAATTAAATCCAAAATTCTATTTAAAAAATATTTTTAACAAATATTTTTATTACTAGAAATTATCCATGTTTTTTCCAAAACCATTTTCATAATTGATATTTTGAAGGCCCAAAAGTACTAGCCAAAAATTTTGTAATGCAATAATGAATTCAAAAATAATTATTTTTATTAAAACCAAGTAGTAGTTTCAAACCATAAATGTTAACTAGTTTTTGAAATGACAAAATATAACAAAATAACGTTTATATGTTTCAAATAGGTTTTATTTTTAAAATACAAAAAATTGAATAAATAAATAAATAAATTTTGAAAAATTTGGGAAGAGGAGTTACAAATCTACATACCTTAGAAAAATTTCGTCCTCAAAATTTAAGGAATGTCTAGGATAGGTAGGCTTGAAAAGATTATCTAGGATGGATGTTTCGATTGGTAGAAGAATTGAACACTTTGATAAAAAGATAGAAAATTGGATAAGAAAATATAATCGAAGAAATGAAAGGATAATAAAATTTTATTGATAAGAAATTGATCAAAGAATGGAATGGAAGAATAAGGGAGCAATACCCATATAACCTCTAACCTATCATTAATCAATCCTATGAATCTATATCCTCAATAATATTTCAAGATTTCTCAATCTCAATCATAAGAATTTATATAAATAACTCAATTACTATCGTGATTTAACAATTCATCAATATCCTTTTATCAAATTCACGACTCTTAATCTAACTGATAATTATCTTCAAAATCTAACTTCACAAAATTTATAAATTTATCAAAATTTAACCTCCATAATTTTTCAAATCATACCTCAATTTTATTGATCAAATCAAAATTCTTTCCTTTAAAATTTAATGTTCGACCTTAGCAATAAACTCATCGACCATATAGAAATTTAAACCTTAAAAACACCAAAAGCCAATAACCTTAAAGACTCAATTCATCAATCGGAGACTCCCCCCTTTGATTAGAGTCATTCTATCAAACGCAATATTACCACATAAAATATTTCAAATTCATCAAATATGTTATCTCAAAGCTCATCGTATCACTATATCGTGTAGGCTATGCAACAAACTTAACTACCCAAGTAATCAAGTCGAAATAAATCTTTAGATTGCCCACGGTATACCTAGTCCTAGGCTTAGTCATTTTCTTAAAATCAAATCAACCTAAATGTGAATGAGCATTTCGTAGTCGCAGACTCGCAGTAGTACGACTAATATGGTACTACCACGAGTTTGCACTTTTTTGCAAAAACTAACCTGTATGGGTCACCAAATTAGTTATGTATGATTAGGGAAGTTCGAGATTTGCAAGAAGATAGAAATTTGGGATTGGTCACGAGCGGAAACGATATAATTGAAAAAGAAAATCATTTTTGGAAAATTATTTCTTATTTTATAAAACATATATTTACTTAGAATAATATTTATAAACTATTTTAGAAATATTTTTATTGGTCAAACTATCCTAGGTAATACTTGAAAATATAGAAAACCATGTTTTTAGGTCAAAACTATAGTTTTACAAAATACGATGATAATATTTTTAGGGATCCAAAACTACATAAAATATTATAATAATATTTAGTTCCTAAGCGAAATATTATATTTCAAAATAGCTTGAAAATACTGTAATAATATTTTTAACTCAATTTTGTCAAAATACAATCAAAAGTATAGTTGGTTACAATATAGGTTTTTAGGAATTTATTTACTATATATATTTTTTAAATAAAATAATACAAATAAATACTAATAGTAATAATAACAGAATTTATACAATATAATAATATGATAATTATAACTATACAAACATATACAATCATATTGATAGTATAAAGAAATTTAATAAGAAAAAAAAAAAAAAAACATCAATAGCCATTACTCTTCCCCGTGCGTTTCCTTGGGACGGAAGAGGGGATAATGGAAGAGAGAGAATATCAATTCTTCTCTTTCTTCAGAAGGAGAATAAGAACACAAAAAGAAGAAAGAAGCAAAGGAAGAAGAAGATGAAAGAGAAGCAGAGGAAGAGATATATAACGAGAGGGGAGTTCTCTAGAGGGAGAAGAAGGAAAGGAAAGGGGGCGGTCGAGAGCTACTCACCGTGGCTCGATTCCAGTCCGGTGAGGCATACTTCCTGCTCGCCACGGCATTGGGGCGGTTATGCAGTGCCTCGGCGTTGCTCCAGGAAATGCGGTAGTTCAGGATCGGTGGTCCAAGCGACATGGGGTGAAGGCTCGTGGCTAGTCGGGGTGATGTTGGCTTTTGAGGACGGTGGAGGTGATGGGTTGGGCGGCGCATGAAGAACAGGTAGGCAACTCTAGAGGGGGGTGAATAGAGTTTATAACAATAATAGCTAAATAAAAATTAAACTCTTTTCACCAACAGCAAATAATCAGAGTAGTAAATGCGAAAATAAAAAGATCAAGAGAGCATACGCAAACCCAGTCGTTTTTAACCTGGTTTCCCTCGTGGAGGACTAGTCCAGGCCTGAGAACTCTAGCTCAGGATTAAATTCACTATTTATGAAATAGTAGTTACACCCGTGCCTTTTCTTCAGAAGAGCACGTCAACTTCTTAAAAAGATCGCTGTGGCGATGCTTGAAAATTTTCAAGCGACTTTCTTGACGCTTGCACAAACTCCTAACTGAATAGTACTGAGCTCTTTTAGGCTTAGGAAGCTTGTAGCTAGTAGATGAGAAGGTTAAGGCTTGCATGAGGCTTATAGAGAATAGAAAAGAAGATAATTGGATGATTGTAAATGAGAGAATTCAAGGCCTATTTATACTAGTTGGGATAGGCAGAATTCGACCAGAATTTGTGCCAAGAATTTAAATTTTTTGGCCGTTGGACAACTAGCATACAGCAAACCCTAAAAATTAGGGTCCTGTAATTTAGGGAACAGAGTTCGTCCCGAACTCTGTGTGGAGGCAGAGTTCGGCCCGAACTCTATCTCCATAGGACAGAAAGTTTGAATGGGCTTTTGTAGGCTAGTTTGGCTTGGTGGAGCTTTTGGTTTTGTTTGGGGATAAGGTATAGCCCAGAATACCAGTGCTACTCAGTTTACATTTAGCTAGACTCAATAAATATAAAATAATACAGACTCTAAAATCGAGTACGCTGTAGGATAGAGCCGACGTCCGTCTTTTACTGAGTTCTGTCTTGATATGTCATACTGAATTATGACACGTATCATATTGTCAATTTATCAATATTTGGTTGACTGTGATTTGGGTCAACAATCTCCCCCATATTTATAATTGACAAAATAATATTTGTATATTCAATGTTCATACCTGGACACAAGTAGTAGTCATGCATAGAAGTAGTAGCTCCCCCGTTAAAAGCTCCCCCCTATACCATAGCTTCTTTGTAGTCAATGTTCCTTATCCTGATATACATAATCTCCTCCAAAGCATAGATATCACATGATATGATAGAAATATGAATATCAATATTTCTCCCCCTTTTGGCATTTATCAATTATGTATAGCAAATATGAAAACACAGACATGCAGAAAACGGTATAAAAGAGTAACTGGCAAGCACACAATGATATAATAACTGCAGATAAAATCTAAAGATCCACAGAAACATAAAGTGTACTCATACAAGAAAATCAAACTACATAATCATAAGTCCATAATGCATAAAAACTAAATGAGATCATCAGCAGCAGCAGCAGGTAAGGAACCACATCCATCATGGAGCGCGACATGGTCAGCGACGTCAGATAGATCAGTATCCGAATGACGAGGATCCACGAAAGCTGCATCCGGATCCAGATATCGCATAACCCAAGGGTTGTCGATACGGTACCCGTCGCGAGATGGATCCTGCTCCATAGGAAGGGGCATAGAGGGATGCCGAGACATTGTGTACCGGATGTCATGTAATGAGTTGCTGATGGCACTCATCTGCAAGGTGGTACTTTAGTCGAGATGGGTCCAGCGGCCGTCCTCTAATATGAAACGATCGCGAAGCATGGTCTGGATAGACTCGAGAGTAAGAGAAGGTACGGGTGCAGGTTGCCCAAGAGCAGGTGCATCAGCCTGAGCATCAGAACCGAATGCTCGGACTCAGCGGGAGACCCACAGCTGCCTGAAGCTGCCTTACCTTAGATAGAAAGGCATGGACTGAAAGGAACTGGCACTCATCGAGAGGAATGTGAAATGCACGAAAGACCATCGGCAAATAAAGAGCATAGACCAATGATCGAGGCATCTTCCTTGCATTGATCATCCAGTCCATCATATTACGTGGAAGGTTGAACAGGACATAGAAGTGAAGGTGATACAAAGCAGAAATCTCAAAATATGAAACTTCATCAGTCGATCCTGCTTTGGACAAGATCGTGGGAAGACGATACGATGAAGCTCGTAGAAATATGGGCTAAAGAATTTTGCAAGTAACTTGTGTGTTTGGAGTACACAAATCGTCCTTGAAACTCTCAAGGGACGACCCATCGGGAAATTGAAACTTGCGTGCATCGATAAGCTTCTCCCAAGAGTTGGGTTCCGGAATCTCGAGATATTCTGCAAGTTCAAAATCATCGAACGAGATGTCAATTCCGGCAACACGAGAATATATTCATGTGTCATCAAATGAGAGATTGCAGTAAAATATTTGAATAGCATTCAAGTAAATAAGTAAGTTGTAGAAACTAACTCATCAAGACAAAGATCATAAAATGAGTCATAACGAGAAAAAATAGTAAGTTGATGGGATGGCCCGCGCACACAGGCCGTGAACAAAAATCCTTGAACCATTCCTTTGAAGCGTCCAATGAAACAAAAATTCGATCATCGAATGTGTTGGGGTCATTGGGTTGTGGTGGATTGAAAAGTGGATGAATAGGTTGATCATCTCAGGAGGAGGGTTCAATGAGAAAGCACCATCGGTTCTAGCCCTCTTTCCTCTATTGAACAACCTAGGTGCCATTAAATAATGAAAGAAATTTGAAATTGAGATAGAGAAAAAGAAGGAATTATACCTCAAGAGAGTGGTGGAATATGGAAGAGAATGATGCAAAAGCTATTCTCCTTGAGTTTGGGGAAGAAAACCACACTAGATTGAGAATTCTAGGGTTAGGCTTTGGAGAGGATGAAGTTTGAGAGGTTTTAGAGGAGGCAATGGAGAGGAGAGAGGGAGAACCCGAATATATGAAAGGGGGTTCGGATGGTCGGGTGAATCCTGGACCGTAGGATCAAAAAGATGAATGGCTGAGAGTAACTGGAAGTTGTGGAATAACCAGACCGAATTCGGCCCAAACTCTGTGTGAGGCAGAGTTCGGCCCGAGTTCTGGGTTCTGGGACCAGAACTGAAACCAGTTTAAAAAAGTTTTTAAAAAAACATTGCCAAGTTTAAAATGAACAGGAGTGATAAAGATTGAAAAGATTCAAAAGTAAATGACCAAGTAGAAAATTTTCAAATGAAAATTGAATGGAGTAAGAGAGAATAAGTTAGAAAATTTGAATTAATCAAGTTATAAATGAAATTGAACATGTAATAAACAAGGATTTATGACACAAATTATTATGATGAAACTGCCATGGGATAACTGTAGGGGCCGATCCCAGCTAGCGGTAGTTCGAAGACTAGTGCACCGTGTCGCTTAGGCTTTTACGCCTTGTTGTCAGAAGGACCCTTTCGTCTTGTACCCATAGCAAAGTCATCATAAAAAAATGACATAATCGATATTTACGCATGCCAATTTAATGAATAACCGTTTCATCCAAAATTCCTAATTCACGACAAAGAAAGTTAAATCGCTCTTCGGATAGTGGTTTAGTAAAGAAATCTTCCAGCTGATGATCAGTATCAATAAATTCTAAATTTATAGTGCCTTGTTGTTGATGATCACGCAAAAAGTGATGACAAATTTTAATATATTTCGTGCGTGAGTGACATATAAGGTTCTTAGTAATGTTGATAGTGCTAGTGTTATCAGAATATAGGAATGTGGATAAAAGATAGGTTGTAGTTTGTAAGGGTTTGCTTCTTCCACAGAATTTGTGCACAACAACGACCAGCTGCGATATATTCAGCTTTTGTTGTGGATAGTGCGACAGAATTCTGCTTCTTGTTAAACAATGAGACTAGAGCCTTGTCTAATAAATGACACGTGCTGCTCGTACTTTTACGGTCGACTTTGCTGCCCGCAAAATCACCATCCGAATAATAAGGTCAAAGGATGTGGATTTGGGATACCACAAGCCCACTGTAACAGTACCTTTAAGGTATCGAAAGATACGCTTAACGGTGGACATGTGTGATTTCTTAGGACTAGATTGATAGCGAACACACAGACAAACACTAAACATGATATCGGAACGACTAGCAGTTATGTAAAGTAGACTACCAATCATACCTCGAAACTTACGTTGGTCAACAGGTTTGCCATTATCATCGGGTTCCAGCTTGGTCGTAGTAGCCATGGGAGTGCTGATTGGTTTAACGTTGTCAAGATCAAACTTCTTCAGCATATCCTTTGTGTATTTTGACTGGCTGATGAATGTTCCTTGTGAAATTTGTTTGACTTTGCATCCAAGGAAGTAGGTGATCTCCCCATCATGCTCATCTCAAATTCGTTATGCATACACTTAGCGAAATCTTGGCATAAATTTTTATTAGTGGACCCAAATATGATCATCAACGTAAATTTGAATTAAAGAATGGTGTCTTAAAAACTTTTGAATAAAAGTGTAGTGTCAATCTTTCATTTTGAAAAACCTTTATCTAGTAAGAAATTGCTTAGGCGTTCATACCAAGCTCTGGGGGCTTGTTTGAGGCCATATAGCACTTTCTTAAGTTTGAAAACATGGTCGGAAAATTTATGATTTTCAAAACCAGGGAGTTGTTTTACAAAAACTTCCTCCTTAATAAAACCATTCAGAAAAGCAATTTTGACATCCATTTGAAAAAGTCTAAAATTCTGAAAGTTTGTAAAGGCACAAAGCATCCGAATGGATTCAAGTCTTGAAACAGGAGCATACGTCTCATCGTAGTCGATACCTTCCTCTTGGTTGTATCCTTGAGCTACTAGACGAGCTTTGTTGCGAGTGACTGAACCATCTTCATTTACTTTGTTACGAAAAACCCATTTAGTACCAATAATCGAATGGTTAGCTGGTTTAGGAACAAGTTTCCAGACCTGGCTTCTTTCAAATTGGTTGAGTTTTTCTTGCATAGCTGAAATCCAAAATTCATCATTAAAAGCTTCTAAAACAGTTTTAGGCTCAATATGCAAAATAAAAGCAGTGCTAGCAATGGAATCTCTTAACGATGATTTAGTACTTACTCCGTGTGATACCTCACCTATTACCAAGTTTTCTGGGTGTGACGGCTTGAACGCGAACTTCTTCGGTAAGCCCTCCATAGAATTGGTTTCAGGGGTGGTATTCATCGGTGTGGAAGTTGAAGGTTCAATATCATCGTCGGGATATCTGAAGTACTATTTTTTTCATCAAAAGTCACATTAGTAGATTCTTCTACATCATTAAGCGTTTGTTGAACACTCTATATCCCTTACTCTTGGTAGCATAGCCAAGAAAAATACCATCGTCGGCTTTGGCATCTAACTTGCCTAAGTTGTCTTTGGTGTTTAGGCTAAAACAACGACAACCAAACACTCTAAAATATGAGACATTAGGAGTCCTACCAAACCAAAGCTCATAGGGTGTTTCTTCAAAATAGGTCGAATAAGCACCCTATTTAAAACATGGCACACTGTACTGACAGCTTCTGTCCAAAAATATTTTGGAAGTAAAAATTTATTCAACATGACTCTAGCCATATCGCCAAGAGTCCTATTCTTCCGCTCCACAATACCATTTTGTTGAGGAGTTCAAGGACAAGAAAACTCATGATCAAAGCCATTTGTTTCGCAAAACTTTTCAAAATCGGAATTTTCGAATTCGCCTCCATGATCACTTCGGATTTGAGTAATCATGTAGCCATTTTCGTTTTGGACCTTTTTGGCAAGGATTTTGAAAACTGAAATAGCATCGTTTTTGTTTGAAAGAAAGAAAACCCAAGTAAATCTTGAAATCATCTACTATAACAAAAGCATAGAGTTTTCCACCAAGACTGGCTACTCTACTGGGACCAAATAAGTCCATGTGAAGTAATTGCAAGGGTCTAGTAGTACTTACAGTGTTTATGGAATGAAATGAAGATTTGGTTGCCTTATTCAGTTCACATTTGGCACATACCGTATCCTTCTTGAATGTGATGTCAGGCAGACCTCTTACTAGCTTCTTTGTCGATAGCCTGGATATTGTATCCATATTGGTATGACCAAGACGCTGGTGCCACAACAGTCTCTCATCCTTGTGGGCATAGAGGCATCTTTCTGCACTGTTAGTATTTCTAGATAGATAGAAAATATAAATGTTATCTTCTCTTATCCCTTCAAAAGCAATGTCTCCCGTTGACCTATCATAAATATAGCATTTATTTTATCCAAAGTTAATATCATATCCATGATCAGCATGATGACTTATGCTGAGCAGGTTATGCTTTAACTCGGCCACTAAGCAGACATCCTTTATTACAGGAGAAGAAGGATAACCAATAGTACCATTACCTATGATGTAGCCCTTTAAATTGTTACCGAAGGATACATACCCTTCCCTCTTCATCGATAGTGATGCGAAAAGATTTACGCCTCTCGTCATATGTCGCGAGCATCCACTATCAAGAATCCACTTGCTTTTAGTTGAGGAGGGAAGGTCCACCTACATCACGAGTAGATGTGACCTTTGGTACCCAAGTTCTTGTGGGTCTTGAAATGTTACTCTTCGGTTCCCATGCATATAGTTTAATATTAACTAATTTCCTAATTCTACACTGTGGTGAGATATGACCATGTAATCCACAGTATGTGCAAGTAGCATGCCTATTTGTGTTAGGAGCAGGTTGATGGTGATGTCTATATGCAGTATGGTGATAGTTGTGTGGGACAGCAGGATAGTGACTATATGTAGCAACAGGATAATAGTTATGTCTATGTGCAGTATGGTGATAGTTAGCAAGATAGTGACTATATGTAGCAGCAGGATAATAGTTATGAGTAGATTAAGAATGATGTCTACGTATATGTGGTTTATGTTCTGTATGGGAGTACGTGTACATATAAGCATGGTTACGTGCTGTATGTGGGTGACGTGTTTTACTATTATGAGTGGTCTTGTGTGTTTTGTGACTGTGTGATATAGTTTGAGGTTGAGCAACCTGTTTTCCCAATATGATCTCTAATTTCTTAGAGACAGCATTCAGTTCATTACACTTAGCATTTAGACCATCAATCTTAGCAATAGAGATCTTGTGTTTGTTCTTTTCTTCAGCAAGCTCTTTGTTGAGTGCTAAGATCTCACATGTTGGCTTTCAATAAGTGTTTCGGCATCATGTAAGCTTAACTTAAGCTTGGACACCTCATCAGTGACTTCCGTGGGTGGAGTGTCTCTAACATTATTAAGAAAAGAAGAAAGATTTTGAATCTCTATTTCATAGCCTTTGATTTTCTCCTTGGCATGCTTATATTTACTAATGACTTTATTGTGGTCATTTAGTAAGTCATTAAACGCATCGCCATGTTCATCAAATGTAAAGTCATCAAGAGTTTCGCTAGTTACCTTCTCGGATGTTGCCATTACGCAGACATTAGCATTGTCTCGAGGAGAGTCATCTTCTTTCTCAGAATTACTGGCTTCACTCTCGTGCCAAATACTAGTATTGGCATACTTTTTTGAAGAAGGCTTCTTGTAGGGCTTCTCATATCTGTTACCTTTCTTTGCGAAGGGATAGTCCTTTCGAACGTGTCCAGTCTTTTTGCAGCCGTAGAAAGTTGGTTCTTCCTCGTCGTCTTCTTGTTGCTCCTTCTTCTTCGATTGAAATGAAGGAACTTCTTGAAGTTGCGGACTAGAAGAGCTTGATCATCACCTTCAGAATTGTCGTCGTCAGTCTCTTCAGGATCAGCCCTTCGACGATGAGCTTTTAGGGCAATCTCTTTTGCCTTTAGGAGCAGGTTCGTCAAAGTCTTTGAGGTCGAGCTCGTGGGTCATCAGCTTTCCCATCAAGGTTTCCATAGACATTTTGGTGAGATCATTGCCTTCTATAATTGCTGTTACCTTAGGGTTCCAGATCTTCGGTAGCCCCCTAAGTAACTTGCGGATCTTCTCATGATTGGAGTATTATTTGCCAAGAGATGACAGAGGATTGATGACGTCAAGGAACCTTGTGAGCATTTGGGTGATCGTCTCATTCGGCTTCATCTTGAACGCCTCGTATCCTTGAGTAAGACGACTGATTTTAGATTCTTTGACTTGAGTGGTTCCTTCATGCGTCACTTCCAGAAGCTTCCATACTTCGTACGAGGTGGTGCATGTCGAGACCCTGTTAAATTCATTCATGTCTATTGCACAGAAAAGAGCATTAATAGTTCTAGCAACTAGACTCGCCTATTTCTTTTTCTCGTCAGAATATTTGTCGTTGGGTTTTTTGATGAGATCTCCCTCGACAACTATTCTGGCGGGCTTTTTGTAACCATCGGTGACAAAGGTCCACAGGTCGAAGTTTAGAGACTTGAGATAGAAACTCATCCTAGTATTCCAATAGGTGTAGTTGGTTTCATCAAATGGGGTTGGCCTATGAGTGGACTGCCCCTCACCATGGTTGGAAAACATAGGTTGTGTGGTTGCCATGGATCAGCTCTAGGATGTTAGTCCTTGTTAAGATAACAGAGCTCTTATACCAAATGAAGAATAGGTAGGCAGCTCTAGAGGGGATGAATAGAGTTTATAACAATAATAGCCAAATAAAAATTAAACTCTTTTCACCAACAGTAAATAATCAGAGTAGTAAATGCAGAAATAAAAAGATCAAGAGAGCATACGCAAACACAGTCATTTTTAACCTGGTTTTTCTCGTGGAGGACTAGTCCAGGCCTGAGAACTCTAGCTCAGGATTAAATCCACTATTTGTGAAATAGTAGTTACACCCCATGCCTTTTCTTCAGAAGAGCACGTCAACTTCTTACAAAGATCGCTGTGGCGATGCTTGAAATTTTCCAAGCGACTTTCTTGACTCTTGCACAAACTCCTAACTGAATAGTACTGAGCACTTTTAGGCTTAGGAAGCTTGTGTCTAGTAGATGAGAAGGTTAAGGCTTGTATGAGGCTTATGGAGAAGAGAAGAGAAGATAATTGGATGATTGAAAATGAAAGAATTTAAGGCATATTTATACTAGTTGGGATAGGCAGAATTCGGCCAGAATTATGTGTCAAGAATTCAAATTTTTGGTCGTTGGACAACTAGCATACAACAAACCCTAAAAATTAGGGTCCTGTAATTTAGGGGACAGAGTTCGACCCGAACTCTGTGTGGAGGCATAGTTCGGCCTGAACTTTGTCTTCATAGGACAGAAAGTTCAAATGGGCTTTTGTGGGCTAGTTTGGCTTGGTGGAGCTTTTGGTTTTGTTTGGGGATAAGGTATAAGCCCAGAATACCCAGTGCTACTCAGTTTACATTTAGTTAGACTCAATAAATATAAAATAATACAGACTCTAAAGCCGAGTACGCTGCAGGAGAGAGCCGACGTCCGTCTTGTACTGAGTTCTGTCTTGATGTGTCATATTGAATTATGACAAGTATCATATTATCAATTTATCAATATTTGGTTGACTATGATTTGGGTCAATAATGCGGTGCTGTCACGAATCTAGGTTGCTGGGAGGGAGCTCGAAGTGAGGTGTTGGTTCATGGCGAGGCGGGGAAGAGTGTGGTGGCAGGTCGGTGCTGCTAGCTAGGTACGTGGTAGTGTGGGTGTCGTGGTGAGAGGTTGTGATGGTCGCAGCCGTGGGGTTTGGAAGGCTGACCTGAGGGTCGTTGTGGAGACTCAGGTGGTGGAGACGACGGTGATCAGTGCAGGCGAGGAGGAGTGGACGAGTCCTACGGTATGCGGTGGTATGACGAGTAGTCGACAAGAGTGGCGATGGTGCCCTGGCAGTAGAATGGTCTGTCGACCATGGAGGAAGGGTTTTGGTGGTGCTGGATCTGGCGCCAGTGGTGTTGTTGGTGTTAGAGGTGACACGACGAGGTTGTCGACGGTGATGGCTAGGGTAGGGCAGTAGGCATCTAGGTTTAGGATTTAGGGTTTGAGTTAAGTTGTGTCCTGTGCGACACGGAATAGGGTTATGGAGGATTGGTGTCCGGGGTGTCGGACACGAAAGAGATTATAAATGTAAAAGAAAATAGTGAAAGGAATTTAGGAATACAGACACGATGCACAACACGTCCATGATGATGGTTGTGGTTGATGGAATTATGAGAAAAATGTATAAGGAGCTCTCCTTAAATAGGAGGTTAAACACCTAGTTGAATAAGGACTATAAGTCCTAATAGATAAGTCCCCACTTTAGTTTAAATCAAATAAATAAATTTAAATAAAAAACTCATTAGTAGATAATAACATATTAATTTAAATCAGCCATTTAATATTATCCAGTGAATTGAATCATATGAATTCAAATCCAAGTTAAATAAGTGATCAACATAATAAATTTAACATAATGTTTAAGGTTTATCAAATGATTTAAATCACCTATTTTCAAACCAAAGCAATAAATAATTTAAAACATATTTTTATTAAATCCAGAATTCTATTTAGAATATTTTTAACAAATATTTTTATTATTAGAAATTATCCATGTACTAACAAATTTTTTTGTAATGCAATAATGAATTCAAAAATAAATATTTTGTTAAAACCAAATAGTAGTTTCAAACAATAAATGTTAATTAGTTTTTGAAATAAAAAATATAATAAAATAACGTTCATATGTTTCAAAGAGGTTTTATTTTAAAATACAAAAAAAAGAATAAATAAATAAATAAAAATTTTGAAAAATTTGGAAAGAGGGGTTACAGATCTTGTGCCTTATTTGCAACATGTCCGCAGAACCAAAGCATCGCCTCACAACTGACTGAGGCATGGGCACAGTAGGCTGAAGTTGAGTAGTTCAACGGAGCATGAAGTGCTCAAATGGCTAAGTCAGAAGAGTTGGTCGTGCAACAATGAAATCGATTCGCATCGGCTCGGTGAAATGACAAGAGGACCCACCCATATCTTGGGCCCAAAAAGGAGCACGCTCGACGCTTTTGGATCCATCTGTGTCACGACCCGCACCCGCTTTTCGGATGCGAGCTCGTGAGCAAGCCAGCTACATATCGAGCGGACTCCAGCCCGACTCGAATACGTAAACGCTGTCAAGGCTATGGTAAACTGCCAAATCATGGCAAACAAATCTATATCTCAATCCACAATAAGAATATGAAACATGAATGAACACTATGGGTCGTGGTCTGCAGCCCACTAGCATAAATGTCCGATAAGACTCCAAGAAATATAACAAGAGTCTTTAAAGTGAATCAATAAACAGGATATCTCATGATAAGGAATGTAAAGCACGAAATGATAACAATGTAATATCACTGACGAATACCTGAATTATGCATCACAAACATCTACCATCCCGCTCTGCTAACTAACTCCATGCAATCGCTAACCTGAAGAGATCATCAGGTCCTCATGGGACATAGCAAGATACATAAAAATATGCCTATCTAGCAGTTTATCATGCAATAAAAAAAATACTGGAAATAAACAGAAAAAGTCCAATCAACACGAAAATACAACTATACACGACTGGAAGAACCACTACGCATAAACGAACTGCTGGAGGAGAACAAGAGAACACGATGTCACGATGTCAACGAATAACCAATCGAATACTCAAACCCTCGCCCTTGGTGTGGACTCGTAGGTTTGAACAACTACTAACCCTCGCCCCTAGTGTGGACTCGCACGTTAGCTTCTAGAAATCACCCTCGCCCCTAGTGTGGACTCGCAGGTACGGACAGATATCTACTAACCCTCGCCCCTAGTGTGGACTCGCATGTTAGCTTCATGAATCAAGATACAGGTAACTACTAACCCTCATCCCTAGTGTGGACTCGCAGGTTAGCTTCACGAAATCAAGGTACAAAGAACTACTAACCCTCGTCCCTAGTGTTGGCTCGCAGGTTAGCTTCAAGAATTCAAGGTACAGCAGTTCCATTATGACTTATTTATCTTATGACACGATGCGACTCAGTCCAAGTACAGGTAATGACACGACACGACCCAATCAAGATACACAGGAGAATAGATCCAATATGAACTACAAAGCTAACTATGAACAAGGCTATATATATACTAGCATGCATGATATACAAATCACATAAATAATCAACTAATAAAACTAGCTAATAATAAGAATATGCATGTAAATAAACTGTAGAGGGAGGCAAGGTATACTTGCCTAGTGGTAGCACGAAGAACTGACAATATACCGTCAACTGGTAAGCCAATGAGTCCAAATCTCACAACTATCTCAAAAGCTGAAACAGACATTGCCAACATTCTCAGAATAGTCAAATTAGCTAGGATTGCCTGTCCTTAAGTCCAATTCTGGACACAGGGGCAAAACGGTAATTTCGGACAAAAACGGTGTCCGCCGTTGGACCCGCTTTGCATCAAAAAGTGTGCCAAAGTCAATGGTCTCTAAAGTCATCAAACTACATGTCTACATATTTGTTTTGATGATACAGACCCAATGGTATGTCCAGTTTTGGATTTCGGTGGGCCGTGCACAAAATCGTCCGTTGAATCGGATCGTAGGGCCCGCAAAACGGAGATCCGATCAACTGTCTCAGAATTGAACCAAACTTGGCATACAGGACCAAAAAAATGATACGGTCCTGTTGGCGCAAGTTTCGTCTCGATCTGACAAACGTGCACAAAGTGATGGACAAGTTTGCAAAATATCGATACGGGGGTATTTCGACGGATACGCATCAAATTCGTCGCACACACGCGACCAATTTGAATTCCGTCAAAGCCCACACGTCCACGAAGCGGATACGCACCTTTCGATGCTTTTGCTTCGCGACCACGTCGCCCGGATTGGCGGGACGCAGGTCGTATCGAAGGTTTTCGTAATTTTGAAAACAGATTTTTGATCAACTTTGCACAGGTTTTATTTAATGAATACCTAGTTTTATTTAAAACTAAAATAAGGGTTTTGTTGCCCTACATGTTGTCAATAAACTTCCTTCAAATAGATTTTTGAAATCATGCATGGTTTGGAAGATAATTAAATACAAAGTAGGCTAACTCGACTGTTGTCAGTCCTATTTTTGGGACAGGTTTTCGATGATCTTCTCCTCGATTTCCTGGACAGGGTGTTAGGTTATATCGAAATCTATCTACTGGGATCGAAACTTGGTTATATTGGCTTCCTAAAACAATTTACGGTTTAGAAAACGAATAAACGTAGGCGGAGAACTCGTACTGTGAAGTTGGGCTTCGAAACCCAATACTGCTGCCGCTGCTCCTCTGTTTCGCGCGCTGTGATCGTCGGCCTCGCCGTGCCGGCGGCGGCGCGTCTAGGATGGCCGCCCAGGGTGGTTGGGGGCGTGCAGGTAGGGGTTAGGGTTTTAGTCTTTGTTGTAGTCGTATATATATATGAATAGGTCGGGAACTTGCGCTCGGCTGTGGGGATTTTCTGTGCGGGTGGGGGGGGAGGGGCGGAGCGTGGGTTTGGGCCGGCTTGAGGTAGCTGCTGCTTATGGGGGTGTTTGGGCTCATTTCTTTTTAATAAGGATAATGATAATAATAATAATAATAACAATAATAAATCAGGGTATGTTACAGGAAACCCCCTAAAGTTTGGGTCAATAGCAATGCTTAAAAGGAAACCATGGAAGCCACCTTGAGACTCCGCTTTCTCTTTCCAACCACACCTATAGGTATATTGTCAAGGAATAAAATAATAATAATTAGGATATTATTTCTTATATATATTATATCCCTATATAATAAAGTAAATGTATATATATATTTGTTACAAAGCATAGTCACACTCAATATATATTTAAATAACATTTACAATACATGTTTACTAAAATAAATACATTTATAACTTACAAGAATTATATAATAAGCCTTATGAAATATAAATACTAGACATTATAATCAATATATAAATAAAATATTATAAGTGTATACATTTGTAATTAAATTAAATAAATGTAGGTATATATAATCAAATACGTGCAAGATCGTATTTAACCTACTGATTCCCAAAGAATATACAAGGACATTATTTATAAAATATATTACCCATTTAATGATAATAAAATATATACGTCATATATAACTATTATAAACTATTTACTTGGCCATAAAAGTAAAATACCAGTGTAAATATCTTATATATGCCATATACATCTACATGGTCGTTTTTGGGTGTACGATATGTCGACATGAGTTTGGACTGGCTTGGGTCAAGTCCGGGCCAGAATAGTACAGTCGGGTCTCCTAAAAGTCAATAATCTAATAATAAATAGTTAAATTGCTTTATGTGGGTCAAGTTGCAATTTGGCCTGGTTTTCCTATTTGGGACTCACTTATGGCTTGGCATTCCCCTACCATGGCTAAACACTAGTCAAAGCAAGCCACTGAACTATCCGTGTCATGATTCTTGGTCATCTTGTACTCCAAATCTCAACCATGGCTAAAGTCATCTACCGTAATAATTAACTAAATAATTATTTATAGAAATCTAAAAATTACCATTTAAATCAACTAAATAATGAAAAAATATTTTCAAAAAAATTTCGGAAAGAGGAGTTACAAATCTACCCACCTTAAAATAATTTTGTCCTCGAAATTCTAACTCATAACTATCCCTTAAAATTTAAGTCTACTATTACCTTAATCTCCTCAAGTTTAGTTTCTCAAAAATACCTTATAACCTTCTCTAGCCATTTTATATCTCCGAACACTTGAGGACTTCTACCCACCTTTGGTCACACTACTTCTCACAATATGGTCACTAAAATCTTATAATCTTCTAACTAGTTGCTAACAATTCTACCGACAAATATCTAGGGTGTATGGCATCTATAATCCCTCCTATCTATAAACAACCAAATATTCAATAGTCAAGCAATATTATACTATAATTTAAGAATTTACGATGAATTCTAGACATCACGATCATTCGTCACCTCGGAATAGGAAGGGACGAGAATCAATGGTACAAGAAGGCAAGGGAGAATAATCGAGTACGAATACGAAGTTTCAAAGAGGTAGAGAAATTTCTACGAGAATTTTCAATGCAGAGTGGATTGAGATTCCTAAGGTTTAGTCATAGTCGCAGGCTCGTACCAGTACAGTTACGTAACCGGTACGATATGCTCTGACCTGCATGGGCCACCAAAAAAAACTTGTCACGACCTGCACCCGCTTTTCGGACGCGAGCTCGTGAGCAAGCCAGCTACGTATCGAGCAGACTCCAGCCCGACTCGAATACGTAAACGCTGTCAAGGCTATGGTAAACTGCCAAATCATGGCAAACAAATCTATATCTCAATCCACAATAATAATATGAAACATGAATGAACACTATGGGTCGTGGTCTGCAGCCCACTAGCATAAATGTCTGATAAGACTCCAAGAATATAACAAGAGTCTTTAAAGTGAATCAATAAAACAGGATATCTCATGATAAGGAATGTAAAGCATGAAAGGATAACAATGTAAAACCACTGACGAATACCTGAATTATGTATCACAAACATCTACCATCCCGCTCTGCTAACTAACTCCATGCAATCGCTAACCTAAAGAGATCATCAGGTCCTCAGGGGACATAGCAAGATACATAAAAACATGCCTATCTAGCAGTTTATCATGCAATAAAGAAAATACTGGAAATAAACAGGAAAAGTCCAATCAACACGAAAACACGACTATACACGACTGGAAGAACCACTACGCATAAACGAACTGCTGGAGGAGAACAAGAGAACACGATGTCAACGGATAACCAATCGAATACTCAAACCCTCGCCCTAGTGTGGACTCGCAGGTTTGAACAACTACTAACCCTCGTCCCTAGTGTGGACTCGCAGGTTAGCTTCTAGAAATCACCCTCGCCCCTAGTGTGGACTCGCAGGTGCGGACAGATATCTACTAACCCTCGCCCCTAGTGTGGACTCACAGGTTAGCTTCAGGAATCAAGATACAGATAACTACTAACCCTTGCCCCTAGTGTGGACTCGCAGGTTAGCTTCACAAAATCAAGGTACAAAGAACTACTAACCCTCGCCCCTAGTGTGGACTCGCAGATTAGCTTCAAGAATTCAAGGTACAGCAGTTCCGTTATGACTTATTTATCCTATGACATGATGCAACTCAGTCCAAGTACAGGTAATGATACGACACGACCCAATCAAGATACACAGGAGAACAGATCCAATATGAACAACAAAGCTAACTATGAACAAGACTATATATATACTAGCATGCATGATATACAAATCACATATAAATAATCAACTAATAAAACTAAATAATAAGAATATGCATGTAAAAAAACAGGGTATACTTGCCTGGTAGTAGCACGAAGAACTGAGAATATACCGTCAACTAATAAGCCAATGAGTCCAAATCTCACAACTGTCTCCGAAAGCTGAAACAGACATTGCCAACATTCTCAGAATAGTCAAATTAGATAGGATTGACTGTCCTTAAGTCCAATTCTAGACATAGGAGCAAAACGGTAATTTCGAGCAAAAACGATGTCCGCCTTTAGACCCGCTTTGCACCGAAAAGCGTGCCAGAGTCAATAGTCTCTAAAGTCGTCAAACTACATGTCTACAGATTTGTTTTGATGTTACGAATCCAATGATATGTCTAGTTTTGGATTCGGGTGGGTCGTGCACAAAATCGCTCGTTGAATTGGATCGTAGGGCCCGCAAAACGGTGATCCGATCAAATGTCTCAGAATCGGACCAAACTTGGCATACAGGACCAAAAAAATGATACGGTCCTGTTGGCGCAAGTTTCGTCTCGATCTGACGAACGTGCACGAAGTGATGGACAAGTTTGCAAAATATCGATACAGGGGAACTTCGACGGATACGCATCAAATTCGTCGCGCACACGCGACCAATTTGAATTTCATCAAAGCCCACACGTCCACGAATCCGATACGCACCTTTCGATGCTTTTGGTTCACGACCTCGTCGCCCGGATTGGCGGAACGCACGTCCTATCGAAGGTTTTCATGATTTTGAAAACAGATTTTTGATCAACTTTGCATAGGTTTTATTTAATGAATACCTAGTTTTATTTAAAACTAAAAAAAGGATTTTGTTGCCCTACATGTTGTCAATAAATTCCTTCAAATAGGATTTTGAAATCATGCATGGTTTGGAAGATAATTAAAGCAAAGTAGGCTAACTCGACTGTTGTCAGTCCTATTTTTGGGACAGGTTTTCGATGATCTTCTCCTCGATTTCCTGGACAGGGTGTTAGGTTATATCGAAATCTATCTACTGGGATAGAAACTTGGTTATATTGGCTTCCTAAAACAATTTATGGTTTGAAAAACGAATAAACGCAGGCGGAGAACTCGTACCGTGAAGTTGGGGCTTCGAAACCCAATACTGCTACCGCTGCTCCTCTGTTTCGCGCGCTGTGATCGTCGGCCTCGTCGTGGCGGCGGTCATGGCGGCGGCAGCACGTCTAGGACGGCCGCCCAGGGTGGCTGGGGGCGTGCACAGGTAGGGGTTATGGTTTTAGTCTCTGTTGTAGTCATATATATATGAATAGGTCGGGAACTTGCGCTCGACTATGGGGATTTTCTGTGCGGGGGGGGGGGGCTGAGCGTGGGTTTGGGCCGGCTTGAGGTAGTTGCTGCTTTTGGGGGTGTTTGGGCTCATTTCTTTTTAATAAGGATAATGATAATAATAATAATAATAACAACAATAAATCAGGGTATGTTACAGGAAACCCCCTAAAGTTTGGGTCAAATAGCAATGCTCAAAAGGAAATCAAGGAAGCCACCTTGAGACTTCGCTTTCTCTTCCCAACCACAACTATAGGTATATTGTCAAGGAATAAAATAATAATAATTAGGATATTATTTCTTATATATATTAAATCCCTATATAATAAAGTAAATGTATATATATATATATATATATATATATATATATATATATATATATATATATATATATATATATATATATATATATATATTTGTTACAAGGCATAGTCACACTCAATATAAATTTAAATAACATTTACAATACATGTTTACTAAAAATAAATACATTTATAACTTACAAGAATTATATAATAAGCCTTATGAAATATACATACTAAACATTATAATCAATATATAAATAAAATATTATAAGTGTATACATTTGTAATTAAATTAAATAAATGCAGGTACATGTAATCAAATACGTGCAAGATCGTATTTAACCTACTGATTCCCAAAGAATATACAAAAATATGTTTTCCATTTAATGATAATAAAATATATACATCATATATAACTATTATAAACTATTTACTTGGCCATAAAAGTAAAATACCAATGTAAATATCTTATATATGCCATATACATCTACATGGTCGTTTTTGGGCGTACGATATGTCTACATGAGTTTGGACTGGCTTAGGTCAAGTCCGGGCCAGAATAGTACACTCGTGTCTCCTAAAAGTCAATAATCTAATAATAAATAGTTAAATTGCTTTATGTGGGTCAAGTCACAATTTGGCCCGGTTTTCCTAGTTAGGACTCACTTATGGCTTGGCATTCCCCTACCATGACTAAACACTAGTCAAAGCACGCCACTGAACTGTCCGTGCCATGATTCTTGGTCATCTTGTACTCCAAATCTCAACCATGGCTAAAGTCATCTACCATAATAATTAACTAAATAATTATTTATAGAAATCTAAAAATTACCATTTAAATCAAATAAATAATAAAAAATATTTTCAAAAAATTTTCGGAAAGAGGAGTTACAATCTGAGGGACAAAAGCCCCAGGGTTAACTCCAACCTAGATGGATCTAACAGGAAGTTTCACCGTAGCCAACAGCGTCCCCATTTCAGCTTGTCGCTCACCATGACCCATTTCTCTTGGGAAAGGGACCCACCTATATCTCGGGATGGCACCAACTGCTCCACCAAGGCAGGTCCCTTTCCCGAGTCGACGATCTTAAAAACGATCCTTAAAGGACCGGTCGATAGCACAGGCACTCGCCCTGCATGGGAGACATCTTCAGGCTCTGTCTACTCAGTCGTCGAATCATAACAGATGTTAGGATAATGCTATCCTTCTCTTCTCTTCCAACTGGAGCCAAAGGCTCGAAGACAGTTCCTTCCTCCACCACTACGATAGCCTGAGAAGTAGGTTCATTGCTAGTCAGTTCCTCACCGGCCCGGGCATCTAGATCCACGACGGTCTCATCACTCGCCGTAACCGGTTCAACCCTGACTGTTTTCCTTGACACTTTTTCCCCAGA
This sequence comes from Iris pallida, assembly GCA_029216955.1. NCBI lineage: Eukaryota > Viridiplantae > Streptophyta > Magnoliopsida > Asparagales > Iridaceae > Iris > Iris pallida. The sequence continues at coordinate 24,479 of JANAVB010012600.1, forward strand.
AGGCTCAGGGACCGGATCCTCTAAGGGTTATGATGGTTATGTCTATAAACCTGCAAGATTGAGGACAACCAAAAAGTTAGCACCATAGAAGGTCATCCTGTGGTAAAAAAATGACTCACCAAAAGGACCCGCATGAGGTAGTTTCTGATGACATGCATCCATCAGATCCGAGAAATGCCCGGTTGAATAATTAAATACGGAAGGATGGTATGTCAAGATTAGGTGTTGATTATCGTACCTTAAATTCTGTAACAATCATGAACAGATATCCCTTTCCTAGGAAAGATGATTTATTCTATCAACTCAGCGAGGCAACAATATTCTCGAAGATTGACTTGCGGTCGAGGTACCATCAGACCAGAGTCAGAGAGCAAGACATCCCGAAGACAGCATTCAGATCAAGATATGGACATTAGGAGTTTCTCGTTATGCCACTCGGAGCGACCAATGTACCAGTAGTATTTATGGATCTCATGAATCGCATATTCATGTCCTATTTGGATCAGTTCATGATAGTGTTTATAGACAACATCTTAGTCTATAACAAGAGTGAAGTAGAGCATGAGCAGCATCTTCGAGTAGTCCTTCAGATTCTTAGAGAGCACCAGTTGTACGCAAAGTTCAGCAAGTACGAATTTTGGCTTAATCGCATTTCTTACTTAGGTCATATAATCACCAGAGGTGGAGTGGAAGTGGATCCCCAGAAGATAGTTGCTATAGAGACATGGCTAGTACCTAGCACAGTCGCAGAAGTTCACAGTTTCCTAGGATTGGCGGGCTATTACCGATAATTTGTATCAGACTTCGCTCAGATTTTAGCACCCTTGACGCAGTTGACACAAATGGATGTGCAGTTACTTGGACAGTAGAATTTCAGAGTTCATTCGAGAAGTTGAAGCAAGGATTGATAACGGCACCCATTCTTACGCTACCATATGGGACTGAAGGATTTTTAGTTAATTGTGATGCTTCAGGTAGTGATTATGATGTGTCCTAATGCAACATGGCAAGGTAGTAGCTTATGCGTCACGTCAGCTTCGTGATCACGAGAAGAATTACCCAACACATGACTTTGAGTTAGCAGCGGTGGTTTTTGCAGTCAAGCTTTAGAGACATTACTTGTATGGAGATCGGGTAAAAAATTTCCTCGACCATAAGAGTCTCAAGTATGTGTTTACCCAGAAGGATCTCAACATGCGTCAGAGAAGATGGCTAGAGTTACTAGTGGATTATGACATCAACCTATAGTATTATCCTTGTAAGGCCAACGTACTTACAGATACGTTGAGTAGAAGAGCATGAGATTATTTTCTAACAGCAGAACCCGAGTTATTAGAGGATCTTCAGAAGATGGGAATAGAGATAGTTCTTCTTACCAACGTGGCATTGATGGCCAGTATGCAAGTTCAGTCCAGCATATTTGAGAAAACCAAGATGGCTCAATCAACGGATTCTAAGCTTCAGCGGCTTAGGGCTGAATGTAAAACGGAACGAAGAGCAAAATTAGGCATTCATGAATATGGCACATGACTCCGACATGGAAGGCGTCTTTGTGTACACAATGGTGATATCAGGAAAGAGATCATGACGGAGGCTCACATTTTATAGTATTCAAACTATCTCGGTAGCACGGAGATGTATCGTAATATTCGTCAGCATTTCTGGTGGAATGACATGAAGAGGAAGATAGCTTGATTTGTCTTTTATTGTTTTGTTTGCCAGCAAGTTAAAGCTGAGCATCAGAGACCAACTGGACTTCTTCAACCTTTACTGATCCCTGAATGAAAATGAGAGCATATTACCATAGATTTTGTGACTGTGTTACATAAATCCCAGCTGGGAGATATATAATATGGGTTATAGTTGACTGGCTCATAAAGGTAGCTTATTTTCTTCCTTTCAGAATTGGTCAGTCGACAGATCAGCTTGCAAAGATGTACCTTACGCAGATAGTTAGATTGCATGGAGTGTAGTCAGTATCGTATCTGACATAGATTCAAGATTTACATCGCACTTTTGGCAGAGTCTTCAAGAGAGTTTGGGAACTCGCCTCAAGTTTAGTTCAGCTTATCATCCGCAGACAGATGGTCAGTCAGAACGCACGTCTCAAACTCTTGAGGATATGTTACGATCCTGTATACTTGACTTGGGTGGTTCATGGAAAGATCACCTACATCTAGTGGAGTTCTCCTAAAATAACAGTTTCTAGGCCAGTGTCCAGATGGCACCATTTGAGGCAGTATATGGCAGGAAGTGTAGATCCCCTTTAGCTTGGGGCGATATATACGAGAGGCACATGTTTGGTCCAGTAATGGTTACTCCGACTATCGAGGTGTTCAGACGTGTTAGAGATCATCTTTGAGTTGCCCAAGATCGTCATCGCCATTGGGCTAATTCTCATCGGTGTCCTCTTCAATTTTCTATCGACGACCACGTTTTCCTTAGGATCTCGCCTACCCGTGGCATCATTCGATTTGGGGTAAGGGGAAAGCTTGGTCCTAGGTATTGTAGAAGCATGAAAAATATTGCTTTTAGTCCCACATCGAAAAGGAGAAGAAGAAAGGGCTCACTCCATTCTATAAATAGAGCCCCATTGTATCCTTTGAAAAGGGCACCAACTTCTCTTCCCTCCTTCCAACTTGGACTCTTCCTACTACGCACCTTCGGGTGCTAAGTCGAAGAAGTCTAGGGCAGCGCGGGCTCGTCGAGCTCAGTCAGCTGTCCCAACCTCTGACCATCAGAGCATTCCGCTAACTGTTAAGCGGGTCTCTGATGGAAAGTTGTATAGAACCGCCCGTGTCCAACCCCCGGCGGCAAACAGACATGGTGGTTCTCAAGAGTCTCCCAACAAAGATCGAGGGCAAGTGCTTTCACTAGCCCCGCATCAGGGAGCAAACATGATACCTACGCACTCGTGTGCTCGGGATACCCGGGCCCACAAAACGAGTACAAATGTTGACCGAGATGTCCTTGACTTATGAGATATGATCCTTCATAAGCGCAAGGATAGAAGGAGATTCTCTATGCCGCTCGAAATCAACATGGAGCTTCATGCGGCTCAAAATCCAGAAAGCTTCATGCGGCTCAAAACCCAGAAAGCTTCATGCGGCTCAGAAAGCTTCATGCGGCCCAAAAGCAGCAGGGGGCCTTATGCGGCCCAAAATCAACATGAAATTTCATGCGGCTCAAAAAACTGGGGAGTTTCATGCGGCTCAAAAAACTGGGGAGTTTCATACGGCTCAAAAACTGGAGAGTTCCATGCGGCTCAAAAAAACTGAACTGGGGAGTTTCATGCGGCTCAAAATCCCAGGGAGCTTCATGCGGCTCAGTCATGCGGTCCATAGATAGCAGAAAGCTTCATGCGGTTCAAAATCTGCCTATACCGCTGACAATAATTGCTCTGACATGAAGGCGACGGCTCTGACAGAGATGATGGCTCTGACATAAAGACGAGACGTGACATATTCCTAAAAAGACGAGAAAATCTTCATGATATTTGGCACAGTTCGCAAGTTCCGAAGAAAAGTCTCTATGCGGTTCGCCTATGCCACTCTCATGCGGCTCTGTCATGAGACCACTCTCATGCGGCTCGGTCATGAGGCCACTCCCATGCGGCTCGGTCATGAGACCACTCTCATGCGGCTCGGTCATGAGACCACTCTCATGCGGCTCAGTCATGAGATAACTCCCATGCGGCTCGGGCATGAGACACCCTTCATACGGCTCAGCTATAGGACAGCCTTTCATGCGGCTCAGCCAGGATGCATCTCTCATGCGGCTCGGTTGTGAGGCCATCCTCATGCGGCTCGGATGTGAGGCCACCCTCATGCGGCTCGGTTATGAGGCCACCCTCATACGGCTCGGTTATGAGGCCACCCTCATGCGGCTCGGATGTGAGGCCACCCTCATGCGGCTCGGTTGTGAGGCCATCCTCATGCGGCTCGGTTATGGGGCCACCCTCATGCGGCTCAGTCATGAGACTACTCTCATACGGCTCAGACAGAGGAACAGTCCTTCATGCGGCTCGTAACCTGGTGGCAGTTGGGACACGTGGCAGAAGTTGACTAAGTCTTAACAACTCAGATTTATTACAACCAACAGATCATAGCAATTCAAATTTATTTCAACCAATATAACAGTCCAGATTTATTGTAATAAACGGATCAAGATTAATCTTAACCAATCCCTAACTGACCACTTCTCAAGGTGCAGTTACAAGGATGTGGCCACATGGCTGTACACTCCACTCATCACAAACTCCTATAAATAGCATGAGATAATTCCTTTACACACAGAGCAGAAGATATACACAGAGAGCATCCCACAGAGCAATACGCAGAGAGAGAGCACTTCTTCGTCGAGCCAAGGCCGCGTTCGATTGTTCAAGGAGTAAGGCAGAGTTGATATCACTTTCCCGAGCCTCTACCGTTAGCCTCTACCGTATAACTGACCACTTCTCAAGGTACAGTTACAAGGATGTGGCCACATGGCTGTACACCCCACTCATCACAAACTCCTATAAATAGCATGAGATAATTCCTTTACACACAGAGCAGGAGATATACACAGAGAGCATCCCACAGAGCAATACGCAGAGAGAGAGCACTTCTTCGCCGAGCCAAGGCCGCGTTCGATCGTTCAAGGAGTAAGGCAGAGTTGATATCACTTTCCCGAACCTCTACCGTTACCCTCCAGAATCAAAAATTAAACAATTGTACTTAGATTGCTTTTCCTAGGTTTTGTTCCTAGGCTCTCTTTGTACGAGCGAGTTTGTATTGTGAATTAAAGTTCAGTCCTCCCATAAAATTGTTCTGTTCTTTGATAATTGTTTGCAAAAACAAAAGTTGATTTTTATTTCACAAACTTTGTAAAGATATTACAATAGAATTTTGGGAAAGTACAACTGTAGGAATCCGATCTGAATGACGATCGCTTTATCCCTTGGACGATGTGAACTTTGAAGACGATAGCCTTTGAAGTTGAAGGCAATAGCCTCTGAAGAAAGCAACAACACTTGGGCAAGAACTCCTGATTTCTCTGCTTTTGATTCTAATTTTTCTGATCTCTATGATCCCCCCTAGGAAGGACTTGAAACTCTATTTATAGAGTTCTGGAAATAACTATTTTTAGTTATTTTGGATTGCGCAAGATGGACTGCGCATACACTGGACTGCGCAAGCCGTGAACTGCGCTGGCAGTTACTTGATCGTGGGCCAACTGTATTGGACACATGGCATTATTTGATTGAAATGCGCATAATCGTGTACAGACGGTTGCCACGTGGTGAGCAATTGATGGCATGTATGCCACGTGTAAGTTGTCAGTTGTCTTGATGGAGTGCGCCACATGAACTGCGCTGGCTTCAGAGTGCGCTGGGACTGGACTGCGCTGGGTTGAACTGCGCTTCACGTGGGCTGGTGGACTGCGCTGGCTGTACAGCTGTCCTCGAGCGCTGTGCTGCACGAGAAACGAACAGTTTCCTCATTCTTCGAACTGTCAGCTGTCAGAAGATCTGATTTTCTGTCAGATAATGATGACAAGGCCACGTCAGCTTGTGCGCTTGGATGAGTGCGCAGTTCATCTTGCACAGTTGAGTTGATGCGCAATCTGTTTCCTGCACAGTTCACTTTGAAGGATGCACAATTTGATTTTCTTTGCTTCTTTGATGGGTGCAACTTGATTTTTAGGACCTACAAGACCTCCTTCAAAGTTTTCGAAGTTTGCAAATATTCAAAGCTTCGAAATACTTTGAATTTTGATTTAAAATCAAGTTGCGCAAGTAATGACTTGTCTGCGCAATTGGAGGAATCAGCTCCTATTTCTTCGGCGCAATCTGAGGCGACTGTTACTTTCGAAAAACTATAAATAGTTCTCATTCTTCCTTCTGTCATTCTTTACTTGTTTACAATTTGTTCAAGAGAGAAAATTCCTGAGCCCACTCCGACTCTTCTCCTTCTTCTCCATCGACATCAATGGCCCCAAAGCGTTCCGCCGCCGAGAAGGACAAAGCCCCCGCTGAGTCTTCTACTTGGGCTACGCCTCACATTTCTCGTCACGAAGTCGGCCAGCCTGCGCTGCAAGGTAGACGATCGATCAAAAACCCTTTTTAGGATTCTTCGACTTTGTTGAATCTTCAAACCTATCTCTTTTTAGAGATTTGGTTGTATTGCGCCGCCCTGTTTAGGGTCTTGGCTGCACACACTCAATAGTTTGCATTTTTAAGAAAACTATTTTCTTGCATAATCGGTTGAAAAGCGCTGGCAAAAGTCAGCGCAATCTATCGGTTTGCGCAAGCCTGTTCAGCGCAAACTGTTGCCTTGCGCAAGTGTGTTAGCGCAATATGATGACTTGCGCAAGTGAATGTGTTGGCACAACTGGACAGTTTACGCATGGAAGCTGCTTTAGCGCAATCTGATGCTTTGCACACAGCGCAATCTGACTCATGCACAATTTGCTGATCTTTTAAACAGACTCTTTGATTTTGTATGTACTGAATTCTGTCCTTTTTGCTTGATGCAATTAACATCAGAGAAGACCCAGATTATGAAATCTTTGCAGGAACTCTGGCTGAACCAGAGTTTAAGGAAGATTTATCCCATGTAACATTTCCCCAATATGCTCTGCCATCGTCCCGTCAAGCCATCTTAACAGCACAAGATAATGAAACCTTGTTGAGTCTGATGAACGGGCAGCCTCTGCAGACTGCTGACGCCATTATTCATAAGAAGCCTCTGTTTCTATTTGGTGAGGCTCTTGATAAGAGTTCTCAGCCGAGACCTTGAGTCGAACAGAGACTCTTTCAGAGGGCCGAGAAAAGGATACTTTTGTCTGAGATTTTCAGGTGCCTTTCCTTATCGCGTTATGCTCATGCGAGCTATCCCAGGAGAATGGACTGGGATATAACTCCTCTTCAACAAGCCAGAACAGGGAACATTTGTGTGAAGAAAGGACCGAACCACAAGGATGTGTTTTACAGCTCTTCGGAGCATCACAGTTCTCTGCTCAGAGGATTGAAACCTGGGTGCATCCCACCAGAGAACTCCTCCCTACTGCTGCCGGTTAGAACACCGATCTTTGTGAATGAATTTGCAAAGGTTGAGGAAAGATATCCGGATCAGGACATCCGATTGACAGGTCTGGTGAATCTAGATAACAAAAGATGGAACTGCATAGCCAATTAGATATTGGTTCAGTTCGAAGAGAAGCTCAAGGAGATTGAGCTATACCAGGCGGTATACTCTACCGTATACGGCTTTCATCCCAACCCTCATCTGTTCCTCGCATTGGCAGAGAGGTATAACTTCAGGACATTGACGTTCATGACACCCTGTGGAGAGATTGGACTGGCTCTTCATGAGATGAAGTACGTCTCGAGCTTGCCAATGGGGGAATTCCCCTATGAAGAATTTGTTCCAACCAATGACGAGTTGGACAGACTTCGTCAGGAAAATGCTGAAATGGTAGCCGTTTTTGAAGAACTGTTGTGCCATTATAAGATCTGCTCTTTGTATTACAAGAGTGGTTCTTCTGGCATTTGCTACTCGTCAAAGTGGTTGCCCTATCTCTTTCTTAACCACATCATAGAGAAGAAGACTAAGGAGCACGATAAGTGCAACCCTAACTTCTTCAGACCACTCAGCCATAGTGAGGTGATTGGATTGATGGAGGAGAACAAAAAGAAGGACATCAAGGTCGATGATGAACTTCAATACCCTCCTTTCCAGACAGGAGATATTATTGAAAGTTTCATGAGGCTGGGCTATAGGTTCATGTCAAAGGAAGCCCAACTGGCGAGTTTCCTCACCTATTGGCTCCGACGATTCGTCGTCCCTGGAGCCAGTGCCGTCGATCGCTTCCATCGCGGCGTGCTCTTTGCTGCCGTCCGTTTAGTCTTTGGCTACCGGATGGATCTGCTGTCGACAATGACCTGTCGAGTGAACGCTGGCCTTCGCCTGTTTGTAGATTCAATGCTCAAGGGGAAAGGCGAGAAAGGGAACTTCCCTTGGCTGGAGCTTCCCTACACTTATTTGTTCGGATGGTTGCTTCTGCACTATCCTTCATTGATGAATCCTGACATGGGAGCGGTAGGCGGCAGCTTCTTAAGGAGATTCTCCAGAGGCAAATGGATATACACTAGTCTAAAAGATTGCAGACGTGCTCTGAATCTTAGGAAAGCATGGAGTTTCTACTGTATTCCTCCTCCAACTGGCTATGAACATATGGCTACAAATCTGGTTGATCTTGGGAGGCAGCCTTTGGGTCGTGCAGTGTTTGATTGGCTGAAGACGATCCGGCCGTCACACTTGGTCTACAGATTTGAAGCTGAATGTTACTTGGAACCTTATCTTCCCAGTCATTTTGTGCGGCAATTCGGCAATGACCAATTCTACGTAGGCAATGCTATAACTTGCCTGCAAGAAAAAGGTTATCTGATTGATGGTGCCCGGGCTTGGGCTTATTATAACGCTCGAGATACAAGAACAATGTTCTCGATGCCGACAAAGAGCGACCAAGGTCCCCGGATGCTGTACACATATTCAATCTTCTACACATCGGCGAATACTTTTGCCGAGAACTTCATCCTCGTAGATAGTTTCGTGACAGCAACGCGATTGAGGAAGGGAGCAACTGTTATGTCGGCTCCGGTTAATGACGAGGAACATGAGCCAGTGGATGCCCCGTTGGAAGCTTCAAGGGAAGCCAACTTCCCGGAAGAAGTCAACGAACCACTGCGCATCACCTTGAAAGTTGTCAAATCTCCAGTCAAGGAGAGGAAGAGAAGGAGAGAAGAACCTTCTTCTCCGGTTGCTAAGAAGAAGCTTATCTTGGAATCATCAGAGAAGGTCACCACCAGGTCGCAATCTCGGCAACTGGTTGAGTCGGCCCAGAGAGAAGAAGCGACTACGCCGACCTCTCTTCAAAGACAGGTCGATGTGGTAGATGTAGAGAGTCCAGAGAGACCTCTACACAGAAAGAAAATGGCCTCCAGAAGAAAGAAGGTGGTCACTCCTCCGAGACAAATCCTGTCCTCGGTGGTGGCTAGTGTTGTTGCTGGAATCACAATGTCATCTCCTACGCCTGTCCCTGAGCCCAGGCAGGAAACTCCTAGTCCAGAGCAGAGGGATGAGGCTGTAGAGCCCAGGGAAGACATTGTGGAGAGAAAAGATGAAGTTTTGTGATCTCCTTCACTTGCAGTGGAAACTACCCAGCTTCCTGCTACACCAGGAACACTCCGTGAAGAAGAAGATCGCTTAATGATTGATGCTCTAAACGATTGCGACTTCGGCCTGCAGGATGATGTCGATCCGGCCGCCGCAACTGACAGCGAAGAAGCACCAAAAGACAGTGTGAGTAATGAAGATACATCAACAGAAGCTGTTGATGATACTTTAAATCCAGAAGAGGACGCTAATGTCCATGTATCCCCAGAAGCTATTGATGACACACTGAATCCTGAAGAGGATGTTGAGATGCATGTGTCTCCAGAAAAGAATGTAGGTGAAGAAGTAGCACCTGAAAAAACTACTACTGCTGATCCCAAAGGTATTGAATGATATTATCAACCTTCTTTTCATAGATTAAATGGCTGACATCTCTATTTTTATCCATGCAGAACTCGAATCTTCTCTAGTTCCTCCCATATGCACTGATATAGTGCCAATAACGGCGATAGCTAGTGGTAGCCGACATTTTTCGGGCGGCTCTGAGGCAGGTAGTAGCCAGGCAGTAATGTCTGAGGCTACTTCTGCTAGGTTGGAACCTGTGCCAGCAGATGACAGAATCATCACTGGACCTAGTCATGGTAAGTTGATTGCCTTTACTTTTGATCCTTTTCGACAGTTACAAATGACAGGCAAAATGATAAGGTTTATCTGTTTTTTGCAGAGGAACAACCGGGAGGAGCAGCCAGCTCTACCTTAGCTCCCTTGTTTAAAGAGCCCTCCGCTCAAGTGCAAGAAGCTGAACGTCCTGCTGCTTCATCGTCAACGGGAGTAGCTGCTACTCCTGGTGCCCTGGCTACTAACCGATTTATCATTATCTCCTTCACCAACTTTTTCTTTAATTCGTTGGGACCCTTAGTAGATAGGGTGATAGAGAAAGAAGATGCTGGTTTCTCCACAGTTAGAGGTCCAACCTCTTATTTGATCAATGCCATCCGAAGTCAAGGTGACGAAGCTCAGGCTGTTTTTCTTGAACATATACTAGATGAGCTGGAGGCATCGGTTAGGACCTACAAAGAGCTTAATAGGGGAGAGGTGGAACCCTTGGTGCAGGCTGAATTTGAGAAGATGTCTCAAGAGGCTGCAGTTGCGAAAGTTGATCTCCAAGTTCTCTTGGACACTTTCACTGCCAAGTCTTCTGAGTATAACTCTCAAGTGGAAACAATAACGTCTGTTGCTGAGGAGGAAGAAAGGAAAGTTGCTGATGCTGCAAGCAAAATCTGCCCGTCTTCAAGAAGAGTTGAGACTTGTTCAGCTCGCTCTGAAAGATGAGGCCATACAACATCAGGCTACAGTTCAGCAACTGGACGTTCTGACTCGGGAAAGAGATGAGTATGTTGCAACTCATCAAGCTGAAATCTCTCACAGAATGATAACCTTGCCGACTTTCGACGATAAGTCTGGAATGGAGGAAGCTAGGAGGCGAGTGATGGACTCTCGTGAGGAGCGACTGCAAACTTTAAAGCAGCAGATGACTAGCCTGATGACCCCACCAGCCGAATAGAAAGACTATCTGTATCTTCTTGTTTTATGATATGTATTTTTGTAATGTCTTTCAATTATTGATCAATAAAAGACATTTTCTTGGTGGCTCTATTATTTATTGCATATCTTATTCAGATATAAATAATACCGATAGAAAATATATTCAGAGGTGCAAGACATGATATATTTCTTGATTTTTAGAAAATAATTATATTCATTATATCTGCTCAGAGGTAATGTGGACATGGCAGAATATAATTTGTTGAATATCATTATTTCAATAGACAACTTAATCAAAGATGACAAGTTGCTGATGTAAATGAATGGATGAATGAACGAAAATGAATTGTCAAAATGTATGGAACGAAATGATTCGTCAGAATGAACGGATGAACCGTCGAATGAATGTAATGAACGGGCGAACCGTCGGATGGATGTAATGAACGGGCGAACCGTCGGATGGATGTAATGAACGGGTGAACCGTCGGATGAATGAAATGAACGGGTGAACCGTCAGATGGATGTGATGAACGGATAAGCCGTCGGATGAATGAAATGAACGGGCGAACCGTCGCTTCGTTGTTTTACGAATCTCTATCTATAAATAGAACAGAAATTTAGATGGAATGATCACTTTCACTTTTCAACACAAATATGTCGTCTAGAGATGCATCCAAGAAGGCTGAGATCACCCCGAAGGTTGAAGCGGGCGCTAAAGACTGTCCTGCCAAACCGACTCAGCCAAAGCAGACGGAGGCAGGCGAAGGTTCGTCTGTACCCCAGCCACCGCGGGATATCCTGGACTTCTTACTTGAACCAGGGAAGACTGAAGAGGAAGTGGCCATGAGGATGGCTGCTTGCAAGTTCCTGGTGGGTTCGAGCAAGGATGTTCTCGGCTCTTTTGCTGATTATGTTTTTGAAAAGGACGGTAGTGGTCCTCGTCCTATCTTCAAGAAGGACGATAGTGATTCCCATCCTTGATTTATGTAACAACGTTTATGATGAAATAAAAATCAAACTTTATTGATGAACTGTCTGATCATATTTACATAGAATCCCTGTTATATTTATACATAATATTTCTTAAGGAATTTGCCATTGATAGGCATCATAGCAACTCGACCGTCCAGTTCTGAGAGTTGATAGGCTCCATTTGAGAAGACTTTGCTCACAACGTAAGGCCCTTCCCACTTTGCGTCGAATTTGCCTTTGCTCATGTGAGTCATAGTCATAGGACGTCTGACTGTTAGAACGAGCTCTCCTTTCTGAAAGGTTCTAACTTTAACTTTGCGGTTGAAAGTCTTCGAGATGCGGGCTTGGTATAACTCAATATGCTGTTGAGCCATTAACCGCTTCTCATCAAGCGCCTCCAATTCTTGAAGTCGAAGGAGATCGTTGTTCTCTGTAGTGAGCTCTTTAGCGATGGCAATCCTTAAAGATGGAATTTGAAGTTCTAAAGGTAGAACTGCTTCACAACCGTACACCAAAGAGAAGGGTGTACAGCCTGTGGGATTGCGGACTGTAGTACGGTAGGCCCAAAGACATTCACCAAGCTTTTCACTCCAGTTCCGTTTGTTAGTAGATACAAACTTCTTAAGGAGCTTGATGATAGTTTTGTTGAAGGCTTCGGCCAAGCCATTTGTAGCAGGATTGTAGGCTGTCGAAGCGACGTTGTCAATCCAGTGATCATCGTAGAATCTGGTGAACTTTTGACTAATAAATTGTGGTCCATTGTCATGAATGATCCTTCGAGGTACACCAAATCTATAGATGACATGGTGTTTAACGAAGTTGATAACACTGCTGGTTTTGACTTCAGCCAGAGGTATAGCTTCAGCCCATTTGGAGAAATAGTCGGTTATTGCTAGTATGAACCGATGTCCTCTAGAAAAAGGAGGGTTGATGGGACCTATAATGTCCATGCCCCAAGCTTCGAAAGGCCAGGAAGCAGCAGTTGGATGAAGGAATTCTGATGGATGATGGATGAAATCTGCATAGATTTGACAGGCTCGACATTTCCTTACATATTCGATGGCATCAGACACCATAGAGGGCCAGTAGTAACCCATTCGTCGAATACGATCCTGTAGCTTAGGATCGGGTTGATGTGCTCCACAGACACCATCATAAGCTTCGCGCAATACTTGCTTTGCTTCATCACCAGCAAGACAGCGCAAGAGTAGGCTGTCATAAGTCCGCCGGTAAAGAGTCTTAGTAATCTGATTATAGTAGAACCGGAGAGACCGTCGGCGAATACTTGTAGCCTCCTTAGGATCTTCAGGAAGTATATCATGAACTACGAAGTCGATGAAGGGAGTTCTCCAATCTTCGTTGATAACGTTGACTTCAGTGAAGTTACTGAACTCAATATTACGATTGTTTTCGATGCAGAATAATTTCCGGTTAGAGATAACCACCACCTGCTGTCTTTTGATAGGGATGGCTAGGACTGCTGCAAGATTAGCCAAAGCATCTGCTTCAGTATTGCAAGCTCGACGAACATATTCGATGAAGAAGGCTTTGAATGTTGTAGCCATGCTGATTGTCGCTTCATGATAAGGCACTAGATCTTGATGGCGAACTTCGTAGGTTCCTCTAACCTGGTTAACAACCAGCTTAGAGTCGCCATAGACTTCAAGATACTCGACGTCTAGTTGTTTGGCCAATTGAAGGCCAATGAGTAGAGCATTGTATTCAGCTACGTTGTTGGAGTAGGATTTATCCAGGGAGTAGGCTCTTTGGATAGTTGACCCATCTGGAGAAACAAGGACAACCCCGACTCCTGCGACAATGGCACCCTTTGGTCCGATCCTGGATGCACCGTCAAAGAATAGACGCCAAGTAGGAAATTCTTCGGAGATCATATTTGATTCCAATGTCTCGTCTGGAATTTCATCATAGAGTTTGGATGTCTCTGGAACAGGATGAGCCGCTAAGAAGTCAGCCAGCGCTTGACCTTTGACAGACTTTTGAGGGACATATACCATGTCATATTGGGCTAGCAGAATGGCCCATGTAGCCAGCCGAGAATTGAGTGTGCTAGGTTTTTTCATCAGTACCTGAAGAGGATTGACTCGGGATATGACATGAATAGTTTGTCCGATGATGTAATGCCTTGTCTTTTGAACAGCGAACATAAGAGCTAGGCATTCTTTCTCGACCGGACTATAACGGTGTTCGGCACCAATCATAGTACGACTGAGATAATAGATGGCATGTTCATGGCCTTCTTTGTTCTTTTGGGCAAGTAAAACACCCAATGAGTGATCCATAGCGCGGACATACATTAAGAATGGTATGCCTGAGATCGGTGGCACCAAGACTGGTGGATTCGTGAGATATTGTTTAATGTCGTCAAATGCTCGTTGACATTCTTCAGTCCAAATGAATGATACACCCTTCTTCATTAGCTGAGTGAATGGTCTGCAGCGTCCAAACAGATTCGAAATGAATCTCCTGATGTACGCAAGTCGACCTTGGAATCCTCGTAGCTCTTTTAAGTTGCGTGGAGGACGCATCTCTTGAATGGCTTTGATCTTCTCGGGATCCACGTGTATACCCTTAGAGGTAATGACGAAGCCGAGAAATTTACCACTAGAGATACCCAAGAATGACTTGGTGGGATTCATCTTGAGTTGATGTTGGCGCATCAGATTGAAGATAGTTCTCAAGTCTTGGATGTGATCTTCCTTTAGACGACTTTTGACGGCGATATCGTCGACATAGCATTCGACAGTCTTGCGAAGATGATCTCGAAAAATGGTACTCATAGCCCGTTGGTAAGTTGCACCAGCGTTCTTGAGACCAAATGGCATCACAGTATAGTAGTAGACTCCGCGAGGAGTGCGGAAAGAAGTATGTTTTTCATCTTCAGGATTTATCCGAATCTGATTGTACCCAGAGAATCCATCCATGAAGGATATTTGCTCGAACCCACAGGTATTGTCAATCACGACGTCCGTGATAGGGAGAAGAAATTCATCTTTTGGACAGGCTTCATTAAGATCCCGGAAATCGATGCAAACTCGAACTTTACCGGTTTTCTTCAGGACTGGAACGACATTGGCTACCCAATCAGGATGTTGTTCTTCTCGAATAAAGCCACAAGCGATGAGCTTCTTGACTTCATCATCGATCGCGTCCATCATTTCTGGCTTGAATCGCCTTGATGTTGTTTGACTGGCTTTACATTAGGCAAGATATTCAATTTATGAGTAGCCACTTTGGGATCTAGACCTGGCATGTCTTCATAGCTCCAGGCAAAGACATCAATGTATTCTTGAATAAGAAGAATTAATTCTTGCTTATCTGTCTCTGGAAGGTTCTTGCTGATGAATATTAGACGAGGTGACCCGCTCTCTCCTACATCAATTTGAACTAATTGATCTTCGGTAGAAGGTTCTCGTTGTTCAAATCGGAGTTCCCATTGGGTATCCATTCGTTGAGCCCAAGGATCTATTTTCGGACTTTCTTCGATATCCTCGTCATAGCCTTCTAGAAGTTCAGTGGAGACCATATTGGAAGATACGATCAGCCGATGAACTTGACCAATGCTGGTGTCAGAGTCCCATGATCTGGAATCAGAAGAGTTAGAGCGCTCCTCACTATCTGATTCGGAGACTGCTGGAGATAATATCGGAGGTGAAGTATATCCGAGACCTCTTTTTGTCCTGCTGTAGTACATCTCTGACTTTTCTTTCGAAACAGCTATACGGATAGGAGTTCGTCTACCCTTACCATAGTTGAGGCCATTCTTGAAGTCATAACCCATTTTTTGGATGATATCTTTTGATTGTTGACTGTAACGACGAAGTTGGAGATGTCCTGTATCGTTACTTTTGCTATCATCCGTATAGCTGAATTTTTGTTCTGGTCCTTTACTAAAAAGTATTGGACTCTCGCCTTTCTTTCGAGCAGGAACAACACGATGTGAGTCATTTGGATGTTCGAGTGAGACTTCTGTTTGAAGAGACTGTACAACTCCCAATGTAAATGACTGAAAGCTATCTAACATATCCAAATAGCACTTAGCATGATAAAGGACATCAGTATACTGGAAAGTAGATGCTTTTTCATTGATTTGTACATCTGTATTTATAGTAGGACCTTTAGCCTTAGCAGGCTTGGTCAAATTGATTACAAGAGGGGGAGAAGAAGAACGTGGAGGAGGATTGGACTTGTTACGACGAAGGTCAATAACAAGTGGCTCAGATGAGGTGAGCTCCCTTTGTTCCTTGTTATGAGATAAATCAATAACAAGTTGCTCAGAAGAGGTGAGCTGTCTTTTATCCTTGTTACGACGTAGGTCGATAACAAGTGGCTCAGAAGAGGTGAGCTCCCTTTGATCTTGATCACCATCAGTTGGTTGCTTTTGGACTGGCAAGTGAATAGCCAGTGGTTTGGAGGATTGAGGACGAGAAACACGCCCTTTGACAGGCATGATGAGGGTGTCTTTGGGCATTGCTTCTTGTTCTTCTTCAGTGTCCAGAGCCAATACCACCTTCATGAACTCATCTTTATACATGCGAGCGTCGTTACAATATGCTTCGACGCCTTTGAAAGGATAGAGATCTGTAACCTCCTTTTGAACGGGTTCACGAATTATACCTGCGGTGAAAAGAAGACAACAGTTCCTAGTAATCTCAAGCAGTCACGACCCCAAGATCTTCTGCACGTATTCCTTCCTCGGGTTGGACGTTGTGTGGGTGATGATCTCCCAACCTTTTTTCTCCTTAGCAGCCCCTTCTTTATCTCCTTACGTGGATCACAAATTTAGAGAAAGCTTCTTAGTTCTAATTATGATTTGGAGGCCAAAGAATAGAGGATATATATAAGGCTACGGTAGGGACCATGAGGAGAAATTAGGTTTAGGTCTTCTAACGGATCTGGGTGTCCTGTGTTCAGCCCGAACACACAACCCAGGCCCATTAATAATAGCTCGGTCCACTAATGAGCTATTATTGTACTACCTTTCTAATCCCAAATTATGATTGTGGGCTCCTTTTACTATATGCTCATTTGGCTCCCCATGTTAAGATATCGAATGTCCGTCGATCAGATTAAGTTACTGACAACTATATTGATCGATAAGATTAAGTTACTGACAACTATATTGATCGACATCTTTTATCCTTAAGTAGTACCACTCAACTTTTTTTGTAATATCGAATATAATCTACATGCAGGGTTTACATGACAATCCTTATGAGCTCCTTAAGGGGACATCATCAACCCGACGTATCGGGACATGGATTTCTTTATAATCAATAGCCCATCATACATATAATGTTATTACCCAATTCATAGAGGTTGTTGACCCATAATGAGTATCACTCTTTTATGAGTCAAAGTAATGCACACTGCATATACATGTCTGTTATTATATCCGGATTAAGAGCACAAGTACCCATAATAACAGAGGTGTCTGTTCTCTTATGTAGTCAGTACAAAGAGAACAACCTCAAGTGGTCATGTTCAATACACACAAAGTGTACTAGTGTAAACCTATAGTCAAGATAGACTAATACCAGATTACACTACAACCTTTCCAATAGATTGTCCAAGTCCATCTACGTTGTGAACCATTTATATATTCCATAGGGAACTGATAATATGATCTTCTTTGTGACACCACACACCATATTATCTACAATATAGAGTATCAGACACTTTCATCAACACTTGTAACAAATACAATATACGAACATTGTCAATATGATTCTCATTCAAAATTTAAGGAAATAAAGTTAATACAAAAGTGATGCTTTTAGTATATAACCCTAACAACTACTGTGCAGGAAGCCAAGTCCTGCCCCATGTTACCTGTGTAAGTAGGGAATCCTACTGTCTAGACAGGAAGTCAAGTTCCTATTGTGCAGGAACTAGTGTTCCCCTATAGTACAAGGAACTTTCTGCCCCAAGCCATCCAGTGTAGACACAAGCCAAGGCTTGCACTGGTTGTGCGCAGGGCCCAAACAAGGCTCTGTCTGCCTTTCCTTGCTGCAGGACAGTGGGTAAATACCCTCTCCTGCTATAGTACAACACTCTCCCTCTAAACCTGCACTTGTGCACTTGTGTACCCTGCACACTTATGTAATTGGCCCTCACCCCTATTCACTCATACTCTCTATACACACATGTAGCTCTCTCATGCTAACATACTACACACATGTGTACAACTCTACCCACATACTATTTCACTAGGGAACACACTTCATTTACCCTCACACAGAACCCGCTGCCCTATATTTTTTCCTCTACCACCTGTGTACAAGCACACCCTACCACTCTCTCTCACTAACATACTCCACTCTTCTAAGGCTCACTTGACACCCTTGCACAAACCCACATAGGTAGTTTCCTACACTAGGTAACACTCACTACACACTTATACACATATCACATGACACTCTCTCTTGTACACTCTCTTCCACATGTTTCATGAGATACCATGACACAACACCACGTATCCTATTTAGGACACATACCCCAAATCTTGACTCAAATAGGACACAAAAATCCCTATGATGACACGTATCAAACACTTGGTGCACAAGCTTGCGGTACGCTAAAGATACTCTACCAAACCTTATCCGAATCCTACCAAACTTCATAGGCAAGTCTAAAATATACCTATAAACATAACTAGAGCAATCTATACTAGTGTTATGTGCAATAGGACATGTGCACCACAAGTGTAGGAGGCCCAAAACTCCTAAATTGATCTTGTGTTCTACCGTATCCAATTGTGGACACGTAGCAAGCCTCACAATACTCTAACAAGTCCAATTAGACCTACCTAACCTAATGGCAAAAACTTGGTGTGCCAATCTCGGATTTCTTCCAAAATTGACACAAAACCCTATATAAACGTCTCCAAATGGGTCCAATGAAGCCCAAGCTTCTCCCCATGGGTAGCCCTAATGCATTGGTGGTTTCTAAATGACTAATTACACTAATTAGAATCAGTTACAAGGGGTTAATCTCATAATTTATCTATTAGGAGATGGATTTCCAATGCAAAGCCAAAAGGAACACAAATGGACATAACCTTCAAAAATGGTCACCTCCTTCAAGCTTCTCTCTCTCTCTCTCTCTCCAATGCCTCCTCCTTGCTAATCCAAACTCTAGCCTCCTTGAGATGACAATTTGAAAGGGTTGGAGATTGATTTAGGAATGGAAAAGGTTGGGGTATCTTCTCAAATGGAGGAAGAAATGAGAAGAGGCAAATTAGGGTTTGTAAAGGCAAATAAATGAAACAAATGAGGGGATTTATAGGGTATATGACCAGCCACCCAACCCTAATGCAATGTAAAATGCCTAATAAACCCTCACAATGAGGAAGGGGTTTACTTAAAGAAGGTTCTATTAACTAAAAGAAGAGTTTTTCTTATTCTTACTCATTGCTCTCTAATTAATGGGTACACCAAGACTAACTAATGGGTTCACTAATGGTGTCATGACAAGTCTAGTTGGGTCCATCTAGATTTACTAACAACTAGTCTTATTAGTAGTTAACAAATAGCAACTAACTACATTATATATCTAATTATATACAACAATACCAATCATGGAAAAATAAAATAAAAATACAATCATTACAATTAATATGAAATAAAAAATTTAAATCGGTACAAGATAGGAAAAGACAAAAATACTCCTATTCTGGAAATTTGGTAGTTACACACTTTCATCAAGGTCAAGTCGAGTTGATGTAGCCACTGGCGTGCCGATAGGCTTTACGCTGTCGAAGTCAAACTTCTTTAGTAAGTCCTTTGTGTACTTGGCTTGATTGATGAAGGTCCCTGAGAGTGTTGTTTGATTTGAAGTCCTAAAAATAGTTGAGCTCTTCCATCATATTCATCTCAAACTCACTCTGCATACACTTAGCAAAATATTGATAGAGTTTTTCATTAGCAGAACCAAATATTATGTCATCAACGTATATTTGCACAATTAAAATACTATCATCTGAAGTTTTAATAAACAAAGTTGTATCAATACTTCCTTTTGAAAAACCATTTTCAAGTAGCAAAGAACTTAGGCGTTCATACCAAGCATGCGGTACTTGTTTGAGTCCATAAAGTACTTTTCTTAACTTGAAAATATGATCAGATTTTTAAAAATCCTCAAACCCAGGGGGTTGCTTCACAAAAACTTTTTCTTTATAAACGCATTTAAAAATGTACTCTTAACATCCATTTGAAAAAGTTTGAAATTATGAAAACATGCGAATGCACAAAACATACGAATAGATTATAGTCTAGCAACAGGAGGATAAGTTTCGGCATAATCAACTTCTTCTTCTTGATTATAACCTTGTGCTACTAGACGTGCTTTGTTGCGTAGAACACATCCATCCTTACTTAGTTTATTTCGGAACATCTATTTGGTACCAATTATCGATTGACCAATAGGTTTATGAACAAGTTCTCAAAATTGGTTTCTTTCAAATTGATTAAGTTCTTCTTGTATGGCATTAATCCAAAATTCATCCAGAAAAACATATGCTACTGATTTAGATTCTACTTGAGAAATGAAAGCTATATTAGCTGCTACGTCTCTAGTAGCAGAACGCGTACCTACTCCCTTGGATACATCACCTGTAATAAGTGTCTCTGGATGGTCTAGCATGAATTTCATCTTCTTAGGTAGACTCTCCAGACAGTTCTCATTGGTAGCAGTATCTTCAGGTGTCTTGGATTGGTTTTGTACATCATCGTCATCACTGTCGCTCGATTTCTGACTGTTGAGCTCATCAAAGGAAACATTAATAGATTCTTCAACAATTATATATTTTTTATTGAAAATCCTATATCCCTTATCCTTGGCAGCATACCCGAGGAATATTCCTTCGTCTGCCTTTGAGTCAAACTTACCTAAGTTATCCTTGGTGTTCAGGATAAAGCAACGACATCCAAAAAAATTAAAATAAAAAATATTTGGAATTTTTCCAAACCACAATTCATAGGGGGTTTTCTTCGATATAGGTCGAATTAACACCATATTCAAAATATGACAGACTGAACTTACTTCTTCCTAAAAATATTTTGGAAGATTGTGCTGGTTAAGCATGACTCTAGCCATATCGCTTAGAGTTTATTCTTCCCTCCACAATACCATTTTATTAAGGAATTCTGGGACAAAAAATTCATGGTAATATCCATTATCATCACAAAGCTTTTTGAAATCAGTATTTTCGAATTTGCCCCCATGACCACTTCGAATTCGAGTAATCATGAAGCTTTTTTCGTTTTGAACCTTTTTACAAAATACATGAAATTCAAAAATGGCATCACTTTTATTTGATAGAAAATAAACCCATGTAAATCGAGAGATATTATCAGCAATAACAAAAGCGTAGAGCTTACCGCCAAGACTAGTGACTCTACTGGGACCAAACAAATCCATGACTCAATTACAAGGGTCTAGAAGTACTTACAGCATTAATGGATTTAAATGATGACCTAGTTGCTTTGTTCTTTTCATATTCTGAATATACCATCTCTCTTGAAAGAAATTTATGGGAGTCCTTTTATGAGCTTCTTAGTCGATAGTATCCATATTAGCATGTCCTAGCCTCATGTGTCATAGCCAGCTTTCATCTTGATTGGCTACTAGGCACCTACCTGCACTGTTAGTACTTTCTAATATATATATATATATATATATATATATATATATATATATATATATATATATATATATTGTCTTCCCTAATCCATTAATATACGGGACTACCAGCAGACATTTCATATATAAAGCATTTATCTTTCACAAAATTGATACCATAATCGTTATCTGCCAAATGACTAATGCTCAACAGGTTATGTTTCAATTCTGTCACTAGACAAACATTTTTTATTTCTGGGTAGGAAGATATACCAACAGTACCAATTCCTGTAATATTACCTCAAAGATTATTACCAAAGGAAACATACCCTTCTTTCTCCATTGATAGCATAGCGAATAAAAATGCATCAACTGTCATGTGCCACGAACATCCGCTATCGAGGATCCATTTGCTTTTAGCATGAGAAGGTTGAAGGTCCACCTATAAAATGAGTAGATGTAACCTTTGGTACTCATTTCTTAAAGGGTCAAGCTTGATTAGTTTTAGGAATCCAAGTAAGCACATTTCTGTTAACTAATTTTCTAGCTCTACAATACTATGATATATACCCGTGTTCACCACAATATGTGCATGTGATTTTTGAAATAGTGTTCTTTGTTTCTGTATTGACATACTTTTTTTGTGACTTTCTTGAAAACCTGTATATGAAAGCATAGTTATGATGAACGTGTTGCTTATGTGCTTTCTTTGGTTTAGTCCTTTGTGGTACATGCATAGTATTAGGACTAACCTTAGGCTGTGTAACAAGGGTGACCTGTTTGCCTAATTTGATCTCCAACTTTTTAGAGATTGCACAAGACTCTTCGAATTTAGCAGTCAAATCAGTGAGTCTCTATGCAGTGACTAGGTGACTCTTCTTCTCTATGTCATATAGTTCTTGCACTTTGACATAGTCTCTTTCTTTCTATTCTATAATGAGGATAGTCTCATGATAGTCCAGTCTAATTTTGGCTATCTCCTCTGTGCTACCGATAGTAGACGTCTCTTTGATATCTTCAAGAAGATTAGACAGTCTTGCTACTTTAGTTGTGTATGCCTTAATCTCCTTGCGAGACTGCTTATACTTGTCTAACACATTTTTGTGTTCTTCAAGTAGTTCGCTGAAGGCATTTTCTAACTGGTCAAATGTAAAATTATTGTAAAGAGGGTTTTTTTATACCTTTTCATATGCCATCAGGTAGACATTTGTACTGTTGTTAAGTCTGTCCTCTTCTTCTGATTTACTGGCCTCACTTTCGTGCCAGATGCTGGTATTTTCGTACTTTCGACCAGTTGTTGTTTTTCTGCTCGATCTTGATTGGTCATATGTGTAAAAATGTTGAGCACCTCTAGAGGGGGTGAATAGAGTGCGTGTGTGCAGCAGAATAAAATTCACCAAATTAAAAATATTTGTATGGCAGTAGTCAAAATGAAATGAAACATGAAGTATATAAGTAAATGAGTAGAACAGAGCAAAAAAATACCGAGGTTTATACAAGTTCCCCTCTGAGAGGACTAGTCCAGTCTTGAGAACTCTAGCTCAATGTTTAATCTACTATTTGAAATAGCAGTTACACCACATGCTTTAATCCGAATGGCACGTCGACTTCTTACACCTCGTACTTTTATCCGAAGGGCACGGCGACTTCAACCACAAGCTTTAATACAAAGGACTCGCGACTTCATAACAATAAGTGTAGAGACAACACTTTGAAATCCAAGCATTTTTTTACAACTCGATCCAACTTCTAAATCAAGACCGCACTGGCATATAGTTGGATGTGGGTTATAAACTTGGTAGATATAAAGGTTAAAGCTCAGGTAGAAGTCTTGAATAGATAGAAGAAGAAAGACTGAGTGAGTTGAAATGAATAAGGTTTTCTTCTCTATTTATAAGAGTTCTGGGGACCGAACTTGGGCAGAGTTCGGTTCCCTAACGTTCAAAAAATCGAACGTTGGAGCCGATTCTACAGGAAGACCTAAAGGAATACTAGTTCAGGGTGACCGAGTTCGGTCAGAGTTCGGTTGCCATATGACTAGTTAGGTCACAATATAAAATGGCTTAGATTATGGGCTCTTTGAAATATGCTGGATTTTTAGTTTGTGGACTGAACAAATAGGTAGGCTTTTTGGTAGTGGGGTATAGGAAGCCAACCAGGTGCCAGCACAACTCAATGCATATATTATCCTATAAAAGAAAGATAAAATACAAAATAAATTATAAGGACATGAGCATTCTGATGACGCCTTTATTCTGACATTTGAGCAGACTTGAAGACACTTTTTTCTTTGATGGCAGTTTTCCAAAAGATAAATAGATCTGAAAATCTGTATACCTTTCAGGGGCTTCCCTCCGAACCTGTCACATCTATTTTTCTATTTAAGGGTATTTTAGTAATTGTAAATTCTTTTGATTATTTTAATTATTGGTGTTGTGATTTTGGCCTATGACAGTATAGCCTTGGTGCAACCTAGCCTAGTGTCCAACCATGATTTAGTGACTTAGTAGCATGATTAGTTAGGGTTAGAAATCCTATTCTAGTTAGTTTCAGGTTATGAGCTAATTACCATGTTGATTAGAGGCTAGTTAGAAACCTTTTTTTATTAATGATTCATTTTTATCATAGGAAGAAGCCCAAAGCCCAACTGTTAAGGAAACCCTAGCCCACCCATGTTGTGGCCGGCCAAGCTAGGTCAAGGGGGAGCCTATTTAATATCTCCTATTGAGAAACTCTTCTCTTTTTCATTTCCTTCTTCTCCTGGCAAAACCCTAAGTAAGTACCCTTCCTATTTTTCTCATTTCTTCTTCTTTTAAACCCTAGTCTTTTGCATTAGGTTCTAATCCTTGTATATGAATTATTGATGGTGAGAAAATTCAGAATTGAAGTACATTGGAGTTTTGGAGCCGCAAGGAGGATCTTCACATTTGGAGCTTTCTATAGAAATTTATCTCAATAGGTAATCTCTCCAAAACCCTTTAATTTCATGAATTTTTCCGTAGATGCATCCATCTAGGTGTCCCCTAGCTGTAGGATGAGTTTTGTAGGATTTGACAGTGGTTTAGTGTCCGTATCGGACATGTATCAGTGTCTTTGCGATTGTGTTCGATGAAATGCCCCAAAGGGATTTTTATTCAAAATTTTGAAACCTAATTGAATGGATTTGTAGATCTATACATGGCTTATGGTTTTGTGTCACACTGGGGGAAAATTCGTACTGTGTCCGTGTCCAAATCGGGCACGAACCCGCTCGCACGCGCGCGTGTCCTGCTACTCCGGCACTGTAGCGGACACGATAGGACATGTCGTGACCCCAAAATTAGTGGACACGTAGGGCACATCACTGACATGGGGCTGATCAAGTTTTGTGAGATTTTATCGAGCGGATCTCGAGAAATCTCACGTGCACTGATTTCAGTTGCACTGTGCGCGCACGAGAAATCGCGTCTGATACGCGTTTAAATCTCTCGACATGACACGCGTGGGTACTGTGTAGGGTGACACGTCACTAGCCCTAGACCCCCTCTAAGACTGTGCATGAGCTCGACTCGTCTCAAGCTCTGTGTCGTGTCTACGAGCCACAGACATGCCCGCACGAGGCAGTGCCTGGGCAGTCCTGCGGTGCATATTAATTTGCGTTTGGACACCTTGTGTCCAGTTGTATGGACACGAGATGACCTCTATGACACGAATACATATGTATGAATTGTTGTCACACATTAATTTGATGTTAATTTGGGTTTTCATGTGTAAATTATGGTTTTTGGGTTTCGAATATACACAGTTCTGATACTGTCTATATATGATGTATTTAACAGAGTTTGATCTGTAATTAAATGATTAATAAATGTTAATTTGATATGTTTTAACATATATTATTATATGTGATATCATGTATTACATTTGGGTTCTTTGTGGTGTTCCTTTGGGTTGATGATAGGAGAGTTTATACATGTGGGTTCTCAAAATGATATGAAAAGTCATATATATATTGCAATTCCTGAGATTGACATTACATGGTACATTTTCCTGAGATTCACTAACCCTTCATTACATTTTGACACATTTGCATGTTCATTAACTCTCTATACTTGTTGTGACACTATTCACATGTTATACCTCACTATGCTTGACACTATATACATGTGACAATATACACGTTTCACCTATACACTAGCACACATTGACACTAAATAACTGATATAGGATTTCTCTTTTAATTCTTGAAAACTGAATTTTGACAAATTGGTTTGGGTTCAATCTGGATTTTGGTTGAATGCTATTTTTAAAGCAGTCAACTGAGATTACCTCACACACTCCTCATTCACACTCTCTCTATGTCTATATATATGTATATATGTTTGTATATATATGTATGTGTGTGAATCTTATCCTTAATCCTGAATTTTGTGTGACTGAATAGAATCTCAGTTTTACTGAGATTGGAGGGTTCCCTTCACCAAAGTACACACACACACACACACAAGCCCCTTCTTTATTGTATTATATGTGTGTGTGTGTATATATATATATATATATATATATATATATATATATATATATATATATATATATATATATATCCTATTATGAATATTTGAATATAAATGTGTATATATATATATATATATATATATATATATATATATATATATATATATATATATATATATATATATATGCAAATGACCTCTAGCCTAGTGGTTAAGAGAGATGCATGCGGCCCAAGTGGTCGGGAGTTCGAGCCTCAGTAGAGGCAAGTTCGCCACAAGTACCCATTGCTTCAAAAATATATATATATATATATATATATATATATATATATATATATATATATGTTATTGTTACTAAAGGATATAGTCTAGGCTTAATGAGTCAGATTAGGGTTGACCCCATGAGCCTAAATTGGCCGAGTTGACCATCAAGTCGACCAAGTTGACAAAAGTCAACTTTAAGTCAAACTTGGTCCAAATCAACTCAAATGAGCCTAGAATGACTAGATGATTTGTGTTTGACCTAAAATTTGGTAGATGGACTAGTTGACTTATGGTTGACCAGGTTTGACCAGAGTTGACCAAGGGTTGACTTTGACCTAGAAGGACCTAGAATCATTTAGAATACATTGTAGGCTATTCTTATTTCATGTTAGACATGTTGTGACCTGTGTTGCTCTAAATAGGACTCAGATACTCCAGCTCAGACTCATATTCTCATCAGACAGCCAGGATATCAGGCGAGTACATTCTCTGACCGTTTCATACTTGTTAGAAATTATATTCTTGTCATAGTTTAATTTACTTGATGCTGACACGACATTATCACGGATTAGTACTATATGGATCTTTACATGAGATATTACCCCCCTCGGGTGCATCAAATACATCGTGTCATGTGCTTTTCACGAACATCATGTATTTTATGGACTCTTATTATTCATGTATACTCATGTGCTCTCATATAATCTCATGAGCTTCATGTATAAACTATCATGTACAATAACATAACCTGTCTAGATCCTTGTGTATTGATTGGGGCATGGGGGAGTAGAAATAGTCATGTGAACAATTCTGAAGTAGTGTAATCATGTACAAACTCTTTAGTACAATCATATGCAAATCAAGTCGTTCACATGTCTATCTTGTACTCTAAATCACATAGTCACTTACAGTTCTCTATTATCATATATAGATAGCTTTGTTTATCAGTTTCTCTCTCTTTTCATGCTTATTTCTTACAGTGTTTCATGTATCTTAGCCTATCACATGCTTTATATTTTCTGCCAAGATATGAACTGTGTGAGATGTATTGTGCTCGTTCCCGTCCTGATTGGACTGTTGAAAATATTACAGGTGATGAGGAGGAGTTATGTCCTACATATTATGGCACAGGCTTAGATGACACCGGTGACTTGGACCCTCAGGAGGATCCTATAGTTGTTGAGGACTTGCCTATTGACTAGATTAGATTTCTAGACTAGTTTCTCATTAGTTGTCTTATTTCATGTACATTCAGTTTCTGGATATTGATAGATGTTTGTATATTCAGATATTGCTCTCATTTGTAGCTGGTTGGAGATTACTCTTTTATCTTATCTTTACATCTATTCTCTTTATTCCACCTTAGATGTTGTGATTGAGTTGTACCTTTATATTGTCCTCCTTTTGGAGTGTATATCATTGTACAAGTATGGTTATTGCTAGATATTGTGACCTAGGACAGCATTCTACCGTCGACACTGTGGCATAGGCTGGACGTACCCACTTCTCGTGCCCTTACACTGGGTGTGTATCGTGACAGAACCCCCATAGGGGGCCCTGTCCCCTCTACCCATGTCCGCTGATCGGGCAGCGAAACCCCCGAGTGCGAGGCCCCGAATAGGTTGTTGGACAGTTCAGAGAAATGTTATTGTATAATGTCGTATTTGGTCCATAATTAATTCTTTATTGCATATGTCCTCATTTGATCATGCTTACTATTTGTCTGCAAGTACATGTTAGGCGAACAAAGCAGTATAACTGTCATGACCCGCACCCTATTTAGAGGCAGAAGCACGTGGGTACGTCCAAGCCTACGCCGCAGCATCGACGGTAGAACGATGTAAAGGTCATCTAAAATATACAGTATCTAAGACACAATAATATAACATGTCATCTCCGCACGGAGGAATATAATCACCACTCAATCACATAAATCTAAGGAAGATAAGCACGATAAAAAAGGTAAGGATAAAGATGAAGTAAATAGTCTGAATATGTGCTAAGCCACAATCACAAGTTCAGAATTTAAAGACATCACAAGATCCCAAATAAATACTACAAGTCTCAAAGTATCAAGCTGGAATATAGTCCAGACAAAATCTAGCTAAACTAAGTCACTACAGGCGGTGCGTCCTCTACGAGCACCGGGTCCACAGGCTGGTCCTGGTCGTAGGCTCCATCTATGCCAAACCCGTAGTAGGTCGGGCAATCTGCATCTAAATCCTCTGAAAAATAACGAGGGTCATCCTGTCAGGATATAAGCAAGTACAAACACCAACAACAGTTCCATGTGAATTGATAAATACTATAAGAGACAATTATAATTAAATAAATGATGAATGTCAAAACTGGAAGTAAAACTGTATAAAAGAACTGAATAGCATATCATGGGTGAGATGTAAGGTAAAGCTGGAATAAGCAATAAATGTAATCTGATGTACGATGTAAACATATAAAGTAAGTGCCATGAGATATTAGAGCGTTATGTGATCGGCTTGGGTCAAGATCAGGCTGTTCCATTTAACCGGCTATGCACAGGTAGTATAATAGTATAGGGATCAGGCTGGCCAAAATGGAAAGCAATGCACAAGTGGTATAAGGTCAGGCTACATACGTG
Source organism: Iris pallida (assembly GCA_029216955.1). Classification (NCBI taxonomy): domain Eukaryota; kingdom Viridiplantae; phylum Streptophyta; class Magnoliopsida; order Asparagales; family Iridaceae; genus Iris; species Iris pallida. Next base: position 53,170 of record JANAVB010012600.1, read on the forward strand.
TGGCGAGGGTGGAACTATGCACAAGTAATAAACAAGTAGGGATAATTATCACATAACCTCTAATAACTCCCCATCCCTAAGTAGTATAACGATTCCAGACATGACATGTCATGACACGAGATTCGAAGAGCAGGGGGCCATTCTATTCCCAAATCGGTGTCTATACAAGTACAAGAAACAATATCAAACAATGTACTCATATACCAGGTAAACCAGGAATGACATCTCATGATGAGATTCACGTATCTTAGTCCATGTATCCTCGTGTCGAGAATCAAGTATAACACTACAACTGAATCGGTTATAGTAGATATCAAAGCAATGAAAACTATCATAGAATGTACTTGCCTGCTGTCCTGAGCTGAAAAAATCGAACTACAAACTACTCAATGAGCCACGAACGGTCAACTCGCACAACAGTCTCATAATGCTGAAACAGATATTACCAACTTTCTTAGAATGGTCAAATTAGCTAGAAATGCCTACCCATAATTCTAATTCAAGACATAGTGGCAAAATGATAATTTCGGATCAAAACAGTGTTCGTCGTTCGACCCGCTTTGCACCGAAAAGCGTTCCAAAACCTACGCTCTCTAAAGTTATCAAACTATATGTCTATAGGTCCAGTTTGACGAGATGAACCCAACCGTCTGTCCAAAACTGGATTTCGGTGGGCCATGCACAAATTCGTCCGTTGGATCGGGTCGCGGGCCCGCCAAAATAGCGTTCCGATCGACCGTCTCAGAATCAGACCAAACTTGGCGTACATGACCAAAAAAATGATACGGACATGTTGGCGTAAGTTTTGTCTCGATGTGACGATCATGCACAAAGTAATTAAAAATTTTGCAAAAGGGTCGATACGGTGAATTTTGACGGATACGCATCAAATTTATCGCGCACACGCGACCAATTTGAATTTCGTCAAAGCCCACACGTCCACGAATTCGATATGCACCTTTCGATACTTTCGGTTCACGACCAAGTTGGCCGGATTGATGGGATGGACGGCGTATTGGGATAATTTTTCTAAAAAATTAGTTTTGAAAACCAGTTTTTTCTCAATTTTTACAAACCAATAACTTTCTGTATAATGCATGAAATTTAGATCTACAAGAAGGGTTTTGATATCCTATATGTTTTCTACAAGTCTCTTCAGAAGGTTTTCCAAAGTTCGCAATATTTTGGTCGCAAATCGACCATAAACATAGAGTTTCGGAACAGTTTCTAAACCCAGAAAATCGAGTTTTTTCTCGATTTTGGAACTCATTTTTTGTCGCACATGATGCGAATTGGCACGAACTATTTGAAGAGGATTAAAGATGTACGGATTGTCTACACGTAGAATTTTACGGATCACGATTTGATCGAGTGTGCATATAGAAATGAGACGGGGAAGATAGGTACCTTGTTGTAGGTCGATTTCTTGACAATGGGCGGCCTGACAATGGCGCTGCGTGGTCGACGGTGAGGTCCAGTTAGTTGGGAAGGCGGCTAGGGTAGAGATTAGGGTTTCGAAAAAATTTCTTCTCTCTCTCTCTAACATATATAAATAGGAAGGAGGGCTCGGGTTCATTCGGATTTTAAAGAGGGGGGGGGGGGGGGTTCGCTTATGCTACTGTTGTTGCTTTGTGTATAGGCGTGTGCGTGTGCTTCTTTCCTTTTTTCATACAAAACTAATTAAATATATTTTTTTTACATATATAGGTATACAAAACTAATTATATATATATATATATATATATATATATATATATATATATATATATATATATATATATATATATATATATATATATATATATATACATATAAAGAAAAAAAATGCATCCATATATATTTATATACCTATACATACTTACATATATTTATTATACATAATATTCATTTATTATAAAAATACTATTTACTAACCCCTTTTATAAATAAATAGTGTGTATATATATATATATATATATATATATATATATATATATATATATATATAATATATATATATATATATATATATATAGAATATTATGTATAATAAATATATGTAAGTATGTATAGGTATATAAATTTATGAGATATATATATACATTTTATGAGATATATATATACATTTTATGAGATATATATATATATATATATATAATATATATATATATATATATATATATATATATATATATATATATATATATATATATATATATATATATATAAATTATGAGATATATATATACATTTTATGATATATATATATATATATATATATATATATATATATATATATATATATATATATATATATATATATATATATATTTTTTATATATATATATGTATATATATGTATGTATATATATATATAAAAAAAAAAAAATATATATATATATATATAATATATATATATATATATATATATATATATATATATATATATATATATATATATATATATATACATATATATATACATATATATATACATATATATATAAAATATATATATATATATAATATATATATATATATATATATATATATATATATATATATATATATATATATATATATATAGGTCATATATATATATATATATCTCATAAAATGAAATAAACACCAAACAATTCTAAAATTATTTCTAAAATTAAAAATAAATATTATGTATCCATATTTATTTAATATATTAAAAGTTTTATAATAAAAACTTATTGAACATTTATTGAACATATATATATATATATATATATATATATATATATATATATATATATATATATATATATATATATATATATAACAAAATACCCATTTAATTAATAATGTAAAAACACTAACATTAATAATTTAAATAATATTAAAATAATAAAATAATATAAATGACTATATTAGCCCTATTCAGGAAAGTGGGGGTGACAAATCTACCCTCCTAAAAAAATTCGTCCTCAAAATTAGAGCAAACTAGCACAATAACACTAGCAATAACAAAGAGAAAAAAAAATACCTCAAGGCTCGAAGAGATAAGGGTAACGCTCCCGCATCTCGTCCTCTCTCTTCTAGGTAGACTCACCTGAAGAGTGATGCCTCCATGCGACACGAACCATAGGAATAACTTGGTTCCAGAGCACCTTCTTCCGACGATCCAGAATCTCTGCAGGCTGCTCTGGATAGCGGAGAGTAGGCCCACCCCTAACTCGGAGTGATCCAATACGTGATTAGGGTATGCCACGTATCGCCTCAACTGCGACACATGGAACACGTTATGAACTCCCTCGAGCGTAGATGGCAAGTCTAGTCGATAGGCCACTGCATCGACCCTTTCGAGAATAGTGAAAGGTCCGATGAAGCGCAGACTAAGCTTTCCGCCTCGGCCAAAACGAATCGTGCCCCGTGTCGAAGAAATTCTCAGGAACACCATATCGCTCAACTAGACACAAAACAAGACTCAATACAAGATCCAAAAGCAAACAATCACAAATAAGCATAAACAGAAAAACTGATACTAACCTCGAACTCTAACGGTCTCCAGTGGCTATCGGTCCAACGCCGCTGTCTATCCTGGGCCACCCGAAGTCTATCCCTGATCAACCTAACATTCTCTGATGCATCCACCACCATCTTCGGCCCAAGTAAAACTCTCCCGCCGACATCGTCCAATGACAAAGGAGTGTGACATCTTTGTCTGTATAGAGCCTCAAATGGCGACATCTCTATACTGGCCTGATAGCTGTTGTTGTAAGCAAACTCTACCAGGTGAAGATGGTTCTCCCAAGATCCCCCGAAGTCTAACACACAAGTGCGAAGCATATCCTTGAGTGTCTGGATGGTCCTCTCTGACTGTCCGTTCGTCTGGGGATGATATGCGGTACTGAACTTGAGCTGGGTGCCCAAGCTAGTATGCAAACTCCTCAGAAGTAGAAAGTGAAACGACTATCCCGATCCGAGAATATGCTCACCGGAACTTCGTACAATCTGACTATCTGCCGCACATACATCTCTGCTAGCTTCTCCGTAGACAGTCCCACCTTAAAAGGCAAAAAGTGGGTCGATTTGGTCAATCTATCAACGATGACCCAAATCGCGTCTTTTCCTCCTGGAGATCGTGGAAGTCCAGATACAAAGTCCATAGTGATGTGCTTCCACTTCCACTCTGGAATGGGCAGTGGCTGAAGCAGACCACCTGGCCTCTGTCTCTCAGCTTTCACCTGTTGGCACACTAAGCATCGAGATACAAACTGAGCTACATCTCACTTCATGCCATACCACCATACGTGCTCCCTCAGGTCTTTGTACATCTTGTTGGCTCCAGGATGCATAGAGTACTGAGAAAGATGCGCTTCCTACAGAATCTCCTCCCAAAGCTCTCCACTCGGAACGCACAACCTAGAACCGTGCTCCAGTGACCCATTTTTAGCTATAGAGAAATTGTCTAGCAATCCTGCCTGTACCTGCTCCCTGATGCTCCTCAGGGTCACGTCATCAAACTATGCTGATTTGACTCTGTCCATCAACATAGACTAAATTTATAAACCCTATATCTGAACCTCCATGCCCGGAACGATCACCTCGATACCCAAACTATCCAGATCAGCTAATAGATGACGATCTGCCGTCAAATACATAGCGACTGGATACCTGCTCAAGACATCTGCAACTACATTGGCCTTCCCTGGATGGTACTGCAAAGAGATATCGAAGTCCTTCATCAGCTCAAGCCAGCGCCTCTGCCTCATGTTCAATTCCTTCTGGGTAAACACGTACTTCAAGCTCTTATGATCCGTGAAGATCTCAACTCGCTCTCCGTACAGGTAGTGCTTCCACAGCTTCAAAGCAAAGATAACAGCTGCCAACTCCAGATCATGGGTAGGGTAGTTTTTCTTATAAGGACGTAACTGTCTGGATGCATAGGCAATCACCTTCCCGTGCTGTTCAAGAACGCAACCCAAGCCCTTCCCAGATGCGTCACTGTAAATAGTGAAACCACCAGTCCCAGATGGCAACATCAAAATAGGAGCTGTAGTCAACCTCTTCTTCAGCTCATCAAAAGCAGCCTGACACTCCTCGGTCCAGACGAACTCTACGTCTTCCTGGTGAGTCTAGTCATCGGCTCTGCAATCCGAGAGAAGTCCTGCATGAACTTCCGATAATAGCCTGCTAGACCCAGAAAGCTCTGAATCTCGGCGACTGAGCTCGGTGTGGACCAAGACTCCACTGCTGAAATCTTCTTCGAGTCCACTGAGATCCTATGCTCGGTCACAACATGAACCAAGAACTCTACCTTCTCCAGGACGAACTCGTACTTCGACAGCTTCCCATACAGCTGCTCCTTCCTGAGAGTCTCTAGCACAATCCGCAGATGCTCCTCGTGCTCCTCTGACGTCTCAAACTCTGGCTCTCCCAGCGATTTACGTCTTATAATACTACCAGTACACTATGGTTCCAGGCCATGGGCATACTCAACTCACTGACACATACTATCCAGAATAATATACCACACCTTACAAGGTACTATCTTCTATTGTCTGCCTCAGTTCCTCTACCACCTAATATTGCTTAATCATGCACTCTATTGATACACTCATCTATCTAGAACACTCTTTCTAGGGTGTCTACCCAAGTCTTGACAATGTCTACACAAGGCACTAACTCTTCTGTATGATACTTGAATGGTACTCCTATACTAGGTTACTCATGTCCCTCCTCTAACTAGTCACTTAAAATATTGGTACCTAAACCTCTATAACACTTAAAATACTCTGGCTATTGCTACTAGGGTACTCCTCTTATTCTGGCACCTGGGGCAACTCCTACCTTAACACTTATTAATCACTCTAGGGTTTCTCATCTATATTCAATTATCAATAATCATATACAATACTTCCTAACCATACTCTAAACTATTAACACTAATACTCAAGAACACAGACCAATTGCAAGTCACCAAATCATCACACTACGAAGAACCTATAATAAAATGAGACACCTGGAATAAAGAACCGAAGGTATCCTTATTCCTAAGCTAATTGGGGATGGAACAGAATCTATAATAACAGAAGTAAAATGATAGAGATGACATGTTAGGACCCTTCTCAAGATACAATCTGATAATCATACGCGTCTATCTAAAATCATGATACTCAGAATCCTCGCCACGCCAGTAAGCAAGGCTGCGATAAACGGTAGTGCACCTCTATAATCATGTCGTCTGGAATCCTCGTCACGTCGACTAGTATGGCTGCAAGAAATCCCATATCTCATAACCAAGAAATGTACATCCGAAGTCAGGTCCTTACGTTTTTGCCACGCCGGCTAATATAGCTGCAATAAACTCTAGGTTCCATAACTAAATAGACATTTTACCTTCCATGTTATTCTGTCAACATATGTTATCAAAAGATATCGTAACTCGGGCCATAAAATTCATCTCGATATGACAATCAAAATCAACGATGATCCATCAAAATCAAATTCAATAACAAGGAGCAAGGGTGAACAAAAACAAGAGGAAAGGATTTCAAATTGATATTCAACCAAGATTCTCAAGGGTCATCCCAGGAATCTCTCAAAAGTCCTAAGCAAAAAGATCAATATGTCACATGATAAGATATCGTCAATGAAGGACAATTTATTTCGAAATGCAAGGAGAGTTGTCATGATAATCAAAAGATTGAAATTTTTCCTAATATGTGATTGAGTAACTCCTATCATAACCTAGAACCTATATCCTAGCGGCAGGCTCGTAATTAGTACTCTAAGTCGAGTACCATTACGAAATTGTACTAGTTGCGACACTAACCTGCATGGGCCACCACAAAAATGTGTCACGACCCGCACCGTATTTAGGGGCACGAGCACGTGGGTACATCCAGCCTACGCCGCAGTATTGGCAGTAAAATGTTGTAAAGGTCATCTAAAACATACAGTATCTAAGACACAATAATATAACCTGTCATCTCAGCATGGAGGAATATAATCACCACTCAATCACATAAATCTAAGGAAGATAAGCACGATGATAAAGGTAAGGATAAAGATGAAGTAAATAGTCTGAATATATGCTGAGCCACAATCACAAGTTCAGAATTTAAAGATATCACAAGATCCCAAATAAATACTACAAAAGTCTCAACGTATCAAGCTGGAATATAGTCCAAACAAAATCTAGCTAAACTAAGTCACTACAGGCGGTGCATCCTCTACGAGCACCGGGTCCACAGGCTGGTCCTGGTCGTAGGCTCCATCTATGCCAAACCCGTAGTAGGTCGGACAATTTGCATCTAAATTTTCTGAAAAATAACGGGGGTTATCCTGTCAGGATATGAGCAAGTACAAACACCAACAGCAGTTCCATGTGAATCGATAAATACTATAAGAGACAATTATAATAAAATAAATGATGAATGTCAAAACTGGAAGTAAAACTGTATAAAAGAACTGAATAGCATATCATGGGTGAGATATAAGGTAAAGCTGGAATAAGCAGTAAATGTAATCTGATGTACGATATAAACCTATAAAGTAAGTGCCATGAGATATTAGAGCGTTATGTGATCGGCTTGGGTTAAGATCAGGATGTTCCATTTGACCGGCTATGCACAGGTAGTATAATAGTATAGGGATCAGGCCGGCCAAAATGAAAAGCTATGTACAAGTGGTATAAGGTCAGGCTACACCCTACGTGTGGCGAGGGTGGAGCTATGCACAAGTAATAACACAAGTAGGGATAATGATCACATAATCTCTAATAATTCCCCATCCCCGAGTAGTATAATGATTCCAGACGTGACATGTCATGACACGGGATTCGAAAAGAAGGGGGCCAGCCCACTCCCAAATTGGCATCTATACAAGTACAGGAAATAATATCAAATAATGTACTCATATACCAGGTAAACCAGGAATGATATCTTATGACAAGATTCACGTGTACTAGTCTGTGTATCCTCGTATCGAGAATCAAGTATAACACTACAACTGAATCGGATATAGTAGATATCAAAGCAATAAAAACTATCAGAGAATGTACTTGCCAATGTACTTGCCTGCTGTCCTGAGCTGAGAAAATCGAACTACAAATCACTCAATAAGCCACGAACGGCCAACTTGCACAACAGTCTCCTAATGCTGAAACAGACATTACCAACGTTCTCAGAATGGTCAAATTAGCTAGAAACTCCTACCCATAAGTCCAATTCTAGACAATGGTAAAATGGTAATTTCAGATCAAAATGGTATCCGCCGTTTGACCCGTTTTGCACCGAAAAGCGTGTCAGAACCTACGGTCTCTAAGGTCATCAAACTATATGTCTACAGGTTCGGTTTGACGAGACGAACCCAATCATACGTCCAAAATTGGATTCCGGCGGACCGTGCAAAAATTTGCCCGTTGGATCGGCTCACGGGCCCGCCAAAATAGCATTCCGATCGACCGTCTCAGAATCGGACCAAACTTGGCGTATAGGATCAGAAAAATGATATGGTCCTGTTGGCGCAAGTTTCGTCTCGATGTGACGAACGTGCACAAAGTAATTGACAAATTTGCAAAAAGGTCGATACGGTAAATTTTGACGGATACGTATCAAATTCGTCGTGCACACACGACCAATTTAAATTTGGTCAAAGCCCAAACATCCATGAAGTCGATACGCACCTTTCGATACCTTCGGTTGGTGACCACGTCACCCGGATTGACGGGACGGACGACGTATCGGGACAATTTTTCTAAAAGTTCAGTTTTAAAAACCAGTTTTTTCTCAATTTTCACAAACTAATAACTTTATGTATAATGCATGAAATTTAGATCTACAAGAAGATTTTGATCTTCTATATGTTGTCTACAAGTCTCTTCAGAAGGTTTTCCAAAGTTCGCGATATTCTGGTCGCAAATCGACCGCAAACATAGAGTTTCAGGACAGTTTCTAAACCCAGAAAATCGAGTTTTTTCTCGATTTTGGAACTCGTTTTTCGTCGCACATGATGCGAATCGGCACGAACTATTTGAAGAAGATTAAAGATGTATGGGTTGTCTACATGTAGAATTTTATGGATCTCGATTTGATCGAGTGTGCGTGTAGAAACGAGACAGAAAAGATAGGTACCTTGTTGTAGGTCGCTGTTTCGGTGTCTCACGCGTGCACGCGTTTCTCGACGATGGGCGGCCTGACAGTGGCGTTGCGTGGACGATGGCGAGGTCCAGGTAGTCAGGAAGGCGGCTAGGGTAGAGATTAGGGCTTCGAAAAAATTTCCCCTCTCTCTAACATATATAAATAGGAATAAGGGCTCGGGTTCGTTCAGTTTTTAAAGGGGGGGTTTCGCTTATGCTGCTGTTGTTGCTTTGTGTATAGGCGTGTGTGCGTGTTGTTGTTTATTTTTTTTATACAAAACTAATTTATATATATATATATATATATATATATATATATATATATATTATACATAATATTCATTTATTATAAAAATACTATTTACTAACCCCTTTTATAAATAAATGAATATTATGTATAATAAATATATGTATATATATATATATATATATATATATATATATATATATATATATATATATATATATATATATATATATATATATAATGAATAAACACCAAACAATTCTAAAATTATTTCTAAAATTAAAAATAAATATTCCGTACCATATTTATTTAATATATTAAAAGTTTTATAATAAAAACTTATTGAACATATATATATCTATATCAACAAAATACCTATTTAACTAATAATATAAAAACACTAACATTAATAATTTAAATAATATTAAAATAATATAAATGACTATATTAGTCCTATTCAGGAAAGTAGGGGTGACAATAACAGTATGATAAATTTAATGAACAATAGGACAATACTAAGTTTAAGTAGCAATATAATAGTAATTACATGAATATTAGTGACATCATTATGTTAAACTTAATTGATTAGCAATATTCAAAAATGTGATACAATTATTAGGCTGAAAATATGGACTGCTTTTCTTTGCTAGTGGACAGTCCTTTTTCATGTACCTTGATTTCTTGCATCCAAAGCAGATAGTATCTTCTTCGTTGATTCATGGATATCCTTTTTCTTTTGGCTTGATCGCTCAAACTTTAAGAATTTCTTGATGTTCTTAACTAGTAGGGCCTGTTCATCACTATTAGAATCTTCTTCATCAATATCATTACATGAGACTCTTCTGGCTTGGGCTTTAAGGCGATCGATTTTTCTTTTGGGTTGCCTCTTCAAAGTCTTGCAAATCCAACTCATGGGTCATAAGTTTGCCCATAAGTGTCTCCAATGTCATCATGGTGAGGTCGTTTCCTTGGCCTTAGGGTTCCAGTTCTTAGTTAGAGTTCGCAGTACCTTCCTGATCTTTTCGTGGTTGCGATAATCCTTTCCAAGAGATTGTAGAGGATTAGTAATATCTAGGAAACGAGTGAACATCTGTGTAATTGATTCACCGAGTTTCATCTTGAATGCCTCGTATTTTTGTGTCAATCCACTAATTTTGGATTCCTTCACTTGGGAAGTTCCTTCATGAGTTACCTCAAGAAGTCTGCAAATCTCATTAGATGTAGCACAAGTAGATACACAATTGAACTCGGTTTTGTCAATTACACAGAATAGTGCATTGATGGCTCGTGCATCTAGACTAGCCTGTGCCTTTTCATGCTCAGTGTATTTATTATGGAGCTTGTCTATAAGAAAGAAACTTATTCGTGTTTTTTAGTATGTATAGTTTGTTCCATCAAATAGTGGAGGTCTATTTTTGCATTGTCTTCACTATTGAATATAGATTTAATGGTTGCCATATATACTCTCTAGGTGGTTATGTATATGTATAACCTGCTATGATACCAATTGTATGACCGTTGAGCACCTTTAGAGGGAGGGTGAATAGAGTGTGTGTGTGCAGCAGAATAAATAACACAATTTAAAAAATATATAATATGGCTAGTAAGAGCAGATCAATAATACTATATGAGTTACAGTAAAAGTAAAGAGTTAAAGAGATTTAAACTCAGTGACACATCAATTTATACTGACTTACCTCGTGGAGGCCTAATCCAGTCTCGAGTACTCCTGATTGGTGTTAATCAACTATGGCACAAGATTTAACTGAGTGCTTACAGTTCTTACAACACTGTGTTTGGGGATTAATGCACAACCAACTTCAAAAATACCATGCTTCGCGACGAGTGCACGACCGACTCCAAAAGGCGATTGAAAACTGGAACATTTTTTGAGATAGCCTCCGATACACTACAAAAAAAATGATGATTCTTGACGGTTTATAAGTTGACGGTCGTCGAAAACCGTCAACAATAGTGGTTATCTTGACGGTTTTAGGCTTATGTGAAGAGAAGACAAGTTTTTGGTCAATTTAGCAATTTTGTAGCATATATGTTGATGGTTTTGAAGAATCCGTCAAGAAAGAACATTTTTTTATATTGACGTTTTGATAATAACCGTCAACTAATGTATATGCAAAAAAAATTTCGGCCTACATTTCAGCTAGTATTTTGATAAATTTTTGAATTGTTTTTCCCTTTATCGTCTATATTGACGGTTTCATAGTCACAGCATATATTTGGCTAGACAAGTATTCTGCATCAAAAACTTATTTTCTTCTCTCCTCTTCTCTTCCCTCCTCTCCTTCTCTCCATGTCTCCTCTTTCTCTCCTCTTCCCGTGTCCTCGTCTCCATCCTCAAGAAGCTCCTCTCTTCCTCCCGCGTCTCCACCCTATCCTCCCTCTTCTAAACCCCCAAATCCCTCATTCATCTTCCACCTCAAACCCTAGCCGCAAACCCTAGATAATGTCTGCCATGTCGCTCCACATGATGCCTCCGGTAGTGGCAGGATGTCGGAGAGGGTTCTGATGGTGCTGCGGAGCGCTGGGTTGGAAGGGGTGATGGTGGACGTATGGTGGGGGCTGGTGGAGAGGGATGGGCATATGAAGTACAACTGGGAGACCTATGTGGAGCTGGTGCAGATGGTGGAGAGGCACGGGTTGAAGCTGCAGTTGGTCGTGTCCTTCTATCAGTGTGGGAGAAATGTTGGAGATTTCTGTAGGTACCTAATAATTCAAATTATTTTCCCCTTATTTTTTAAAATAATTCCTATTTAACCCTTGATCAATTTAGAATATAGAACATAATTAAACAGATTGACTGCACAAACATGAAATTAACTACTTTCTGTGTTTTTTCGTCTTTGCCTTCTTTAGAATTTCGAAGGAGTACAGAGGTTTTGATAAAAGACATGTTTCAATTGAGCTAGACCATTTCCGGAAGAAGAGAAAAAAATCCCTCCATTTACCTTGGTTTCCCATCAAAAACAAATCTTTCGTATAGAGTAATGACAAAAAAAAGTTTGGAGCAGAATCCATATTTTCTTTTGAAGAATGGTGAGGTTTAGGCTTAGATTTGGTTGTTTCTTGATGTGGGTCTCCTTGTTCTGCGAGCAGTTGGACCTATGCGCGTCCGTCAATGGTGAAGGTACTATCTTTCCTTTTTTTCTACAGAATTTGAGGTGGGTTTTCGTTGGGATTTTTTATGGAATTTGTTGTTTTTGTTGATTGTGTGGATATACAGGGAAGGATTTATTGAGATTTAGGGATATGGTGGAGAATGATCCTTACGGATATCTGTCAAACTGGGTCAAGAGCACGGTGGATCCCTGCGGTTGGTATGGAGTGGAGTGCTCTGACGATGGAGCTGTGGTTGCTCTGTAAGTAGTGCTATTTGATTGGAATTGTGCGAATTTGTTGGACAAATATTGGTATTTGTGTGATTGTAGCGTTGGTCCTTAGGGGCAGCTAATGCCCAATTGTTGGTGTCAAAATTTGAATTTCCCTTCATTATCCATATAGGTTTTTTTTTTGTTTTTTCTCATATACAAGTTATGCTACGAGTGTACAATGAGATTGGAAATTTTTGGTGAAAATATCTGAAATTAAAATTGTGTATGGATGGGATATCCATAAAGATTATCCGTAAAATAAAATGTTTATTTTGCGAATGCCATATATACATGCTAAACATTGGGCTCTGCATAATCTACATACTTTATCATGTAATGATCTTCCTATTCCTCTGCTTACACTTTCTTTTGCATGTTCCTCTTGGGAAACAACCAAGTTCACAGCATAATCTAAGCTGTCTGTGACATTGCACCATTCCTTATGTATTATACTAGCTATATATGCTAAACTGGAGAGAGTGGTGATAAACTCATTGATTTCAATTATTTGACATAATATTTTGATTTTGTTCATCTTTATCTATTTTGGTTTCCTATTAGAGACTGGTGAACTAAATGATTTTAATTATGGTGACTGATTTCAGTCAACAAAGAGAATTTCCTTCCAGGTGACTGATTTCAGTCAACAAAGAGAATTTTCGATTAGCCGGCATCTATTGGCATGTATCTTTGTTTTTGTTTTTTAAACTTTTTAGTGCATCTGAATATTTTAGTCATTTATAAGTAATTTATGTATGTTGGTACATTTGACATCTGGACCAAAAGAGTTGTAGATGTTTTCAATCTTAGGTTATTACACAGTATGAAACTCTTCCAGTACAATATTTTTTTTGGATTTATAACAACCAGAAAGTTTCATCTTTCTAATACCTACAATGATGATATCCTTACAAGAATGGAATTGTTTGGTGCATTTGAATGGGCTTTAAATTATTGACAGTCTTATTTTAGCTTTGAAATTAAATTTTGACATTGTATGGTTTGCAATTTTATTATATGGAAATGTTCTAGCTAAGTATTAACAGGCTTATAGTTGTTTGGGTACATTCTTTCGATCAATTATCATTTTTTTTCCATTAAGAATTAAGAGTAGCTGTTTAGTCTCTATCATATTGATTTCTCCCCCTTTTGCTTGATTGTATTGGTCTTCCTCATATAATCATAAATGCGGATTTGAGGCTCTTTTGTTTAAACTAGAGGTCTTGGATCATAAAATACGGGAAAGGGTAGGGATAATACCTACTTTTGGTGTTCATGTTCCTGTTCATTTAGAACTCGATGCCGCAACTGAGGTAAGCCTTTGATCAATCATTGATGTTATAGTTGTATTTGTAGTAACTGCTACCAACATGTCTGGAGTGCAGAACATTTATTTATCAGTTCTGGTGCTTGCTCTATCTGCATATTATGCTATGCATTATAGTAATGACCTATGCAGTGACCTTACTTGTTTAGGAAAAAGGAGCTTCTTTAATTTAGCATTAATAATACATGTTTAAATTACTTTGCATGTAATGTGGATATGCTCTTACATGAAAACAAATGCACTACATTAGATGTATTATCTTGCCTCTGTTTAATTCAATACTTTATGATGCTCAGTCATTTCTGTCACCTTTCATATTGTTTCTGGAGTGTCCTCATGCTTCATTTATATAAAAAAATTGCAGAGAAAGCCTCTAGATATATTTGTTGTCAATTCTTTTGGATCTGGATTTCAGGTGATTAACGGTCTTCATCCTTAGCTATTTTTAATTTTGAATATGAAATCTACAAGTAGGTCTTGTTTCTATTTTTTGGGTGTTTGTAGATATCTTAAACGAAAACTGTTCATATATGAAACTCCTATAATTCTGTTTTAAACCAAGTTCCTAATTTTTGTTATACAGGCTCTTTTTATGTTTTTACTGCTCCATGTTCTTTCCAACTTGAGAGGAATTCCTTTTGCTAAACTTCCAACATATCTAAAAAGTGGTGCAGCATGTTTTTGAATGTCAGAGGCAGTTTGACAGGCAAGATTTCTTCTGTGGAATGATTTTATGATTATAAAGTTAATCATTGGCTATGTCTTGTTTTTCTTCTTTGCTATTTTCTATTTAATATCACCCTTCTAAAACTAGTGCCAATAGTAAATGTAGTCAGAAATAGTTATAAATTTTTGTACTCAGGATCTACATTTCAATATGAAAGTATATTTCTTTTGTTGACACAAATCCAACTAATTTGTAGAAAATGTCTTTACATGTATGTTGTAACCTTTACCCAATTAAGTTTAACATATAGAGTGACAGATCCTTACTTTAGGACAAACTATATTGAAACTTTGACATAATTTTTTTTATAAGAGGATAAACTCAATCTAACATATAAAATATATATTAAAATACCTCTTGCTTGTTTCGTTGCTAATTGTAATAATCTTCGTCTTCATATTGTTGCTGATCTATTTTCTCAATTTCCTTTTCTTGTTCCTTCTACTGCTACCATTAACACTTTTTGCTTCCTCAGCCATCGTAGTTGTTATTTCTGTTGCTATTTCTATTTAATACAGCTATTGCAAAAACCTACTATAGGTATAGGTGGGTCAGATATCTGGAGATTTGTTCAGTATAGAGCCTTCTAATTGTGCTATCGTTATTGCCTGCTGTTATTGCTTCTAGTTTTGATTTTACTTAAAATTTTGAATCTTCTTTGTCATCCTGGTTATGTTGTTGCATCCTCTGCTTTCGTCTTTTCTCTTGTTTCCTTCTTTACTTTCGTAATGTTTCCTCTTATTTTCTTCTGGGAAGAAGAGGAGACATTTAAGGCTAAGTTGTTTTTTCCCCTTGTTCTCATTCTTCTGACCCACCCCTTCTTTTCTTCCCTTTTGCGTTGTTGATTCCTCTCTTTTCTAGGTAGGGGATGAGACACAAGGATAATTTCTCCTGGTTCTATATTTTTTTCCTCCAAGTTACCTTTCTTAGATAGACTAGTGAAAATCGAAGACAGAAACATTAGTCTTACAAAACTTGGTAGAAATTCTTAGGGTCACTAGTCAAATTTGGGTTCTTTTCCATGTAAAGCACTAATAACATAGGCTCAATCATATTTGTAGAGGGAGCAAAGAAGCAATTGTTAGAATCTGCATAGGTTGCTTACACGTTACAATTGTTAGCATCTTCTGATGCAAAACTTAATAATGTTAAACGGTTTGAGCTATCAGAGATTCAATTTGATTAGAATTTGTTTAATGTGTTAACTTATAGGCCTTGTGGTTATTTCATTTTGTTCGCAGTTGTTATCAGTTTATACAAACATGTACACATAAATAATTAAATATATTTCTCTTGTTTTCTCATGAACTACATGAAAAATGAAGGTATTGTGAATATGGGAGGGATGTGTTACGTGTTCACTATATATTCTGGTTTTACTTATATCAATATAGGTTTTTGATGTTTAAGATGTACTAAAAATATATTAGTTGGATATATTTGTGGTTGGACGTGTGTTGAATGTTTGTGGTTGGATGTGTTGGAAGTTTGTGGTGATGAACAATGCAGTTTGTTGATATAAAAATTGAATATTATAGTTATTTGATATCTTTTGGATTATTGATATTATGTGTATGTTGGATTCATAGTATATAATTATAAATGAAATTTTGGCTATACAAAATTTAGCCTCTCTTGACGGTTACAAAACGTCAACAATTAACGCTATCATGCTGCAAAAGGGCTTTTTATTTACGGTTTCTTGACGGCTAACAACCGTCATCTAGGTCTGAGTCAAGAAAAGTTTTCACCTACATTGACGGTTTCTCCAAACTGTTATCTTGACAACTAAAAATGGTCAAAAAAACTATTTCATATGACGGCCAAAAACCGTCAAGAAAAGTCATGCCAGCGACCGTCAAGAAAAGGGGGGACTTTTCTTGACTCCGGCCTACTTGACGGAGTCGCAACCGTCAAGATACCCCTTTCTTGAAGGGGAAAAACTGTCAAGAAAAGCCTTTTTTCTTGTAGTGATACAACTCTTCAAAACCAAACTCTAGATTGAACTGAACTGATACTGGCTTTGCTAAGAGTAGTATAGGTTAAATTTGAAAGTGTAGCTCATAGAAAACACTTAAGAAATATAGAGAAGAGAAATGAATGAGATTGGATGATTTGAGAATGTGAAAGTTCTTCTCTATTTATAGTGTTTTTATGAACCGAATTCGGGCAGAGTTCGGATGCAGAAATCTCTCATTCTAATGTTGAATACAGATATTCAGGGAATTCAAAAATAAGTTGAAATAACCTAGACCTAACTCGGGCCGAGTTCTGGTCGAGTTCTGCCAATGTCAGAACAGAACTGTTTGGGCTAATTTTGATAGATTGTGGACTATTTTTGTTTGTGGACTTTGGATAGGAATTTTGTAGATAGGAAGGCTATATTTTTGTGGACTGAGAATAGCTAAGCCAGTACCGATCCGATCAATCTTACATATTTTTATCGACTCAAATAAAATAAAAATACAGAAGAAATATGTAAAAGTCTTGATCATGATTCCATCACTTTTGGTTCTTGACGACGACGAGACGTTTGTACCTTGTAGCAGTAAGTACATACATACTGACTTGAAACCTGTAGCTGTACATATATTTTACGTATCGACCAAAGTTGACGTTGATTATCAAAATCAGGTATGATCATGACCAGTGTGCCAACAACAAATACGTGAGCAGTTAACTCTAAAACATATACATGGTACAAATTTACATATATGAAATAATTATACATCTTCTACTCGATATATAGCACATCACATCTCTTCCACATTACCACATTCGAGCTATCGCTCGCTTCATTCATCCCAGTCAAGGGATTCTATCCCAATGGTCCCAATTTTTTTTTTCATATTTCTGTTTTCTCTGAAACCATAACGCACTCTACTCCATAAATAACATAAGCACAATGTTATATTTCACATGATACATAACGACAACAATACAAAATCTATTTTATAGCAATATTATAAAACCCAAGTCAATACAGTAGTACGAAAACCTAAGTCCATAGCAACTGATTAATATTCTATGTTCTATATAACAAGTGGATGACAAACTAATTACTATCTTCTATCTTGGTTCTCTTCTGTTATTAGCATGAAACAAGTCATAGCATAAAAACTAAACATGTTGCATCGTTTCATTATAATGTGAAGGTAAAGAAGTGAAGGATCATTGAAACCACCCATATGAAGAAATGTCGATCTACCTCGACAAACAGATCTTTGAAAATTCCTTTGCACAACTTTAAATATAAACGGCCCTTCGTGCCAATAAACTATCTCAACTCACCAAGCGGAGTGGGTCATTACAACAAGTTCGTCCTTACACCATATTGGTTAGGTCTGCATAATAGTTATCATTATTATACAACCTAACCATATGATAGTCACTAACGATACACCATTTGGACTATTATGGTATTACGACATCCCCAGTATAGGTAGTCAACCTTACTGGACAACTCTAATACAAGTTCCCTTCTTCTCTCGTAAAGCCATGCACCCGTAATGTTTTTTTTTCTCTGAAAGAAGACACATGTGATTGTTCTCCTGGCAGGAAGAATGCACTTTCATCATTTCCTCCTAGGTTAACACGGTTTCGGTGCCCCGAGTACCATTCGAGGAATCAAACATTTTGCACAAGTTGTCTATGACCATGCAAATGAGTATGTTATAGATACTAAAATATAATATGCATGGTAATGAAAATATGAAAACTAAACATAATATGATCTCCATAACATTTCTTATTTCTCAAGCCCTATGCTCATAACTCATCTTTCCGTTCAGGGTTGTTACAACTTGTGACCTATCGGTCCTAAAATATTACTCATGATTCAATGGCCACGTGAAAGCTCCAAATACAACATCACTGAAAACAACCATTTGAGGGCTTGATATCTCATCCTCATGCACAAGTGCACATTAGTTAAAAAAAATTACCTTTATATTTTCATTAAGCCATTATTAGTTTCATTACATAGGGAACAAAATGAATTCTTTTATTGAGCGTGAATGTAAGAAAAAGCAACAACACTCACCTTTAATAAATTGTCTTTCTGTCACGATCATGCTTATACTGAACGATTCCTCAAGATATTATTTTACGTGATGCATGATCTTCTTAACAAGTATAACCATACAAGTGAGCATTGCTCAATAAGTCATCCAAGCCAAGTTTGCATCATCGCTAAAATCCCACGATTTCTCGCACAGATCCAGTCTGACCTACAAGCCAACCAACCAACACAATTCCTCCGCTCGAGCATTACATCTTATATAGGCAACCAAGGTGTATGCATAGGATAGAATTCTCATCTCCAAGATAAGCAACATCATCCATCCAATCAAATACATTAAACATATCCACAACTCTATCCCAATAGATATAACTAAACATATTATGCCAAACCAACCTAATATTTAATAACAAATCTCATCCCAAAAGATATGTTTCATTAAACCTACCAACAATTTCAACCCAACAATATAGAATAAATAATAGTTGAAAGGCTTGATAGGTCTCAAAAAGCTTCTAGAAGATATCCAAAAATATCCTTAAATGGCACATATCTCAAAATAGGTCTCACCTAGATGCATTCAATATCCAAACAATTAAGTTAATTCTCTAAAACTCATTATCCAACCAAATAAAAGTCATTAAAATCCATTTGGAATAAGTGAATTTAAATCCAATCAATGCACCAAAACAAGCATAAGGGGCAACTATAACCAAACCCAATATCTATCCAACTAAGACCAAACTCAAACTTAGATCATGTGATAAACCAATTATAATGCATTAGGGTCTAACCAGCTAAGGCCAATCCAAATCTAAAACCAGACCAAAGGACAACCGAACCATAATTCTAGGAAAACCAACCAATCAATTTCAAGGGAACAAAATCAAATTGGAAGTCTAATAATCAAAACTAGCTAAGTTATAAACCAAACTCAATTTAAGAACCAAACCATGAAATCTAGCCAAATCAAATCTTATTCATTGTAATTGAATTCAACTGAGCCCAACAAGATAATTATTGCTCAAACTTGACCCAAACCTTAAAAGGAAACTAAAATCAAGCCTAACATTGCATAAATCCTAATTAGGGTCTCCAACACTACACCTTCAACTTTCATGCTTTTGCTGGTTGCTATTATGTACTACTTTTTAGTAACAAATCATTAACATTGCATTTAATTATCTTATGTTTTCGATCACATGATGGTGACATGCGAACACATAACTAAGTTACATAATTTTGTCAATATATTTATCTCCATTTCTCTCATATCATGGGAAAAAGTAAGTTAAAGATAGTAAATTGGTGATAAAAATTAGAACAACAAATTAAAATGCATAAAAATTGAAGGTACTTAAATGCAATATAGTTGAATGAATCTCAAAATTTTCATTGATATCGTATATTTGTATAATTTTACATTCATACGTCACTGAATAAGACTACTCTATATTATCTAACTTATTTGATTTTCTATAAGCTATAAGTAATTAGAAGGAAAAAATAGACTAACTTGCAACTAAATAACTTAAATTTTTAGACTTTTATTGGTTGATCCATAATAATATTTTACTAGAAAAGCTCAATATTTTTTATTATACTATAGATTTATAATTCTACCCGCCTTCCTAGGAAGGGTCCACCCTATGAATTTATAGTTCTAAACACTTTCCTAGGCGAGGATGGGTTTAGTCTGAATGTGTTTGGTTATAAGCAAACCTACCTATCTAGTCCATTTAAAATTGATTATAGTTTGAATCAAGGTTCGTAATCTCATGGATCAAACTTGACCCATTTACTGAATGGAACAAAGTTTATTCTTTTATATAACAAGATATCGATCCAAACCATTAATCCCATATAGTCTCTTACATCCACAGACGTCACTCTTTACTTTATTGTCCTTTCTTTTTCTTCCACACCATCATATGTTACTTATTTTACTTATTTTATTTAGCTTAATTAGAATGATATAATTCATCGATCTTGATCTTAGCAACTAAAATATTCTAATATTAGTAAAAATACAAATACGTGAAACCTATGTTGTACAAACATAATATGGACTCAATATATTACATATCTATTTTGTGTGCCAATGAAGTATCAAATACGTGTATAACACGATTGAACACAAACACAATTGATTTTTGGAGTGTCCTCGCTTTCTCTGTGGTAAAATTATTATTACTAAAAACACGTTTCGTACTCTTTCAATAATACTCAACCTATTTTTTTTATTTTTACGATTAGCTACTTAAATTCTCTTTAATCTTATTTGTTTTCAGTCAAAATGAAGTACTTAAATGAGTTAAATAAGTAAGATAATTATAGATCCAATTTTACCAGATAAAATGACTTTATCCAAATTTGGACAATTATAAACATGTCAAATTCAAAGTAGACCCGGCCAGATTGCACCCCTACATAATATAAGCTATTGTATACTATCTAGATTATTGGATTTCTTTTTTTGAAATCAAAATGACGGAGACTATAAGGTTATTTATACAACTTTTATAAACTTCTACTTATTTTCTTAAAAAGTAGTAAAAAGCTATTTAGTAAACTTGCGATTATATATTTGTTTTTTTCTAATCTAATTAGATTTTGGGACAACTTATTAAATAAGGGATATTATTTAAAAAATTTCCTTTCACTTTTCGAAAAATTTATAATACCTATGGGCTATTAAGAGAGATGATGCCAAAATATGTGAACATTTGGTTTGTTTGATTGAAATAGTCAAAATTGAATAAACTGAAATTATAAAAATTCCAAACCGAATCGAAATTACCAGAAACCGGTTGAAATATTTCTATTATTTAATTGGTTGGATCCAAAATCGGGATCATAGTTTAGATTAAATTAAAAATTGTAATACTTATAACACACAATTGTTGTATTTTAGTTTTTTTAGGTGCTATTTTCTCCGGGCCAACGAGCAATGCTAAGAGGGGATTCAAACTTTGCCCATTCCAACGGGACCCCGGTGTACCCAACGAGGCTACATCGTCATAGATGGTTGAATTTGAAAGTTACGGCTAAAATTGTATTAGTTATTAAATTATCAAAATTGAACTTCAAAGTATATACATAAAATTCGGTTTTCCGTCCAAAGGCGAATAATGCTGGGTCTGAATTTTTTGTTGGTCTCGTTGGCTAAGCCCACGGAAACCTTCCGGTTCATAGACTTGCATAAATAGGGACAAGTGTCTCCTGAAGAAAACCCTAACTAGCACTCGTTGAGTCGCTCGTCATTTCTCCAGAAGCGGCTTCCTGTGCGCGCTCTTCATCTCTCTAAGTAATAATCTCTTTCTTGATTTATTATTGGTGATTTTTTTTTTGTTTCACCATAGCATCGATATTCTGATCTCTAAAGCAATTTGATAAATTTAAAGTTCTATAAATCCATCATACTTTCAATTGTGTGCTCTCTAATTTTTTTATGGCATCAATTTCGTGTAAAGAAAATAAATAGGAATTTTGGGGACCGGTAAGCAAATAACTAGGTTTATCGAGAAGATTATAGTTCCTCACAAATGTAGATAGTTTTTAATCATATGATATGTTTCCATAGTCCGCTCGATTTTAACTATAGAAGTTGCATTTTGGAAAAGATTGTAAAGTTGCATTTTGTGTATTTTAAGTCAACGACTAGCGGAGTTAAGGATCCAACATCAACCATGTTAACTTGAGCCGTCAATTTGACAAATGAAAAGATTTAGGGTCTGCTTGGATTGAGAGGGAAAACTAAGCAGAGTTAAGTGGGGTTAAGTGAAGGGAAGTTAAGTAGGGGGAGTAGAGATAATACATATAACCTTGCTTGGATTAGAGGAAGATTGATTAAAAAGATGAATAAAAAGATGTTTGGTTGCTAAGAAAACGAAGGAAAATGAAATGATTTTATGTAAATGGGATTTCTTTTGTTCACAAATACTGTCCTTTTTTCCTTTGCTTGTTTCCTTTCACTTTTCACTAAACCAAAGACAACCTAAGGGTGTCATGAATTTTGAAGAAGACTCCACCACATTCCACCATATGATCTCTGGAATATGCTGGTTCCAGAAAGTTCATGTAAGCACTACGAGGCACTATAAATAAGTGGGAGGCTCATTTGTTCGTCACCACCCAAGAAGTTGTAAACTCTCTAGTATAGTAAATTTAATAAGCTTTCAATATCTCTCTTTTGCTCCACAATGTTCTCATTTTTGCCTTAGGAATCTAGCTAAGCGTTTGAGGAAGGCTGACGTCTTCAAGTAGAAAGTTTGTGCGTCGCATGGGTTGAAGTGTAGGCAAAAACACCAAGTCCGTGAGTGTGTTTGCTTCAGTGGAAAGAAAGTGAGGGAAAAGGAAAAAATGGAAGTGACTAATAGAGAAACATGATCTCATTTACATAGAATTAGCTTTCCTTTCCCTTTTCTTTCCCTCACTTTTTTCGCAAGAAAACACAACCTATGGGTGCCTTTTATCCCCAAGGCTGTGCTTGGTTTGAGTGAAAATGGACAAAAGAAACAAAAAGTGAAAAGATAACAGAAAATATTTTGAATGTTTGTTTGATAAAAAAATGAAGATGAAGAAGAAAAATGTGTGTATGAGAGAGAGAGAGAGAGAGAGAGAGAGAGAGAGAGAGAGAGAGAGAGAGGAAAATATATATTATTAAGTTCCTTCCATTTTATTTCACTTTCCTTTTCTCTTTCATCTTCCTAGTAAGTAAACATGCCAAATCTGTTTTCTTTTTCTTCTTCCTTTTCTTTCATCCATTATCTTAAACCAAACATTGCCTAGCTGCCTAAAAAAGTGAGCTAAAGGAGCATAAAACTTCGATCATATATAAATGGTATCAACTTTATAAATGAAGCACATCCATTTTCTTATTCCACCAAACCAAACTCAATGTAACCCTAATTTCAGGACTTAAAAACATGAAACTCCAAAATAAACTCTATACCCATATACTTCAAAATTATTTCTGAAATCCAGACAACTTCAGTGGAGTTTACTAACTTGAGATCTTAGTTACAGGACTTTAGTATGTACTCTTGATCAATGTTCTAAAAGTATGCCTAAGCAGCCCCGCCTAGGCGCTAGGTGCCTAGTATTTGTTCGATGCTCTCTCAGGCGCCCTGCTAGCCTCCCCGACCCCCGACTGTGTCATCGTAGTCAAAGGCGCGCTTCAGGTGCGCCTTGCAAAAATCAGAGCAGTTGCGTCTCGTCTCTCGCTACGCGAGGCCCCTTTCTCTGGGCGCACCCAGGGCACGCCTAAGGTGCGCCTTTCAGCAAGGCACAACCAAGAAAAGGCACGCTTAGGCGCGCCTTATGGTTTTTTTTTGTATATATAGAAAAAAAATTGAGCCATGAAACTAACCCCTACCTCGTAAAAGTGGAAGGGAAATAGTCCTTTCTATGGTTGCCAAAGTTAGTTACAGTTTAACCAGAAAAACTAAAATTTACTAAAAACGTGGTAGGAAGAATATAAACTCTTGTTAGTTCGGTTGATTACTATGCTATTACTGTTGTGCTAGTTGACGTGGTTATGTTTTAACATATTTTTGTTGGTTTTAATATATTATTTGGTTTTATTTTTTTTTATTACTGATTTATTTATTTATGTATATCTTTATTATTTATTATTTTCGCGCCTCGTTTCGCTCGGACGCTCTCCTTAAGCCTTGCGCCTCGGGCGATATCGACCCTTTGCGCCTCAAGTGCGCCTTGCGCCTTTGACTACCGTGGACTGTGTAGTTTTGGGTTTTATGGACTTTTTTCGCAAGTTTCAGTAGGTTATTTCGAGGTTTTTTTTTTTTTTTTTTTGAACCACATCCGTCTAGGTGGCCGCCTATGTGGGCTAGGTGCCTGGTGCCCGCTCGACTAGCGCGTAGCGCCTTTTACAACCTTATCGTTCCAAAATTCTTGAAGGGTCTCCCTCCTTCCACCTGACTCATCTGCTCAATTCCAACCAGCCCAACATGGGCAACCCAACACTTATTTCAAATTATAGTCTCCAATCACTTCTACAAGCCTCAAGCCTCCAACACTGGAGGTTCGTCAGTTCCCAACTATAGTTTATTCCCCATTAGCAGGAGCTCCAGTCTTCAAGACCAAGACCGATGACATAAGGTTCCTATGAGTTTCATCTGATACTTGCTCCACTAGTAGAGCTTTGCAGCTAACTGGAAATGTGTATTGTTCACTGTAATGCTCACATCAATGTCGTTGTTGCACCACAATGCCGCTGCGAGGGCACTTCAATGCCTTCGAAACACATTGCAGTGTTATCACGACAACATCGAAGTTTTGCCGCAATGTAAAATATGATGTTGTCATCGTAATACAGTTTGTTTCTTCGGACCAACTTTTGGGCCACCTTCAGCTAAAAATTTTGCATCTCCCTTGGCGTTTCTTACATTCTTGACAACTATGATATGATCATTGGAATAAATAATAATATAACCCTCAACCTTAGCACAAGTTACAACTCTAGAGTCCTGGTTTAGTGACACAGACTTTAACATGATATTGGAGCGATCCAGTTTCAGATCCTGGCTGTTGTGCATTTTAGGTTGATATCTTTTGTTAATGTACCTTTTAAGTTTATCCCTTTTGTGAATATAGCTCTCTGCACATTGAATGGACATTCGACATGCACTGAAGTTTAGGAACACTATAATTATATAATCCTCAACCTTCGTCGTAAATCTAGAGTTTTGGTGTTGTGGGAAGGATCAACCAAAGATAATGTTTGCTCTTCCCAACTTTTCTTTGATAGTTTTGTAATTACAGTACTAAGGTAGTTAGTCTGTCTTTTTTTTCCCTCTCCTTTGTGAGCTCGCGAAGGTGCAAACCAATGGTTCAGGAATGGAGCCTTAGCTGCCATAGGTTGTAGGTAGGTCCAACCTACCATCATAAGCGGTTAGGCTTTCTCTCCTCTTACCACTACCGATTCTTGTCTCCACTAGATTGGCGATTTTTCATAAATAATTGAGAATCACATTTTCTTGTGACACTACATGCTCTCAACTATATTTTACATATCATGTGGTCTTTGAATCTGCTAAGTACCTATTCTTTTCCTGTAGTCCGGCTTCATAATTTTTTTATTCATAACAAATCAAATGATTATAGTTTGTTATCAAGGATGTTCGAGTTTTTCTATTAAATTGTGTTCATATTTTTTTCATCTTCACCTAGTAGTGATACAAATTTAGAATTACATTAGGTATATTTGCAGATATAACCATTTTTTAGGCTGTTCTCTAAGCCCTTATTTGTCCGCCAGGTTGGTAAAGTACTGCGAAAGTAGTAAAGAGTCTAGAATGCATACATCTTATCTCCTAAATTGGTAGTGATTATTTTCTCAAATCCCTTGGGCAGTGGGCATAATAACTAATTTATAAAATACATTTCATAAAAACTTGGAATTATGATTATAAGATGAGTAGATACCAGATGATGCCTATTGAGGCTAATGTCGAGCTGTTAGAAGAACTAACAAGTTTCATTTTACTTTAATGATGAAAACTATGTCATGTCTATGTATGTTTGTCTACCTCGGAAGCGAGTAGATCACCAGATGATGCCTATTGAGGCTAATGTCGAGCTGTTAGAAGAACTAACAAGCTTCATTTTACTATAATGATGAAAACTATGTCATGTCTATGTATGTTTGTCTACCTCGGAAGCGAGTACACATTAAAGGAGGTGCTGGTTCCATGTCAGATTCAAATACAACACAAATTCCTGCAGGACGTGGGTTGATTCATGTCATATTCAAATCTGCATGTTCAACCAAATTCGTCGGTTTGATTCAGATGTCTTCTGCCGTTCTCCCGCCTCTAGACAGAAGAGGAAATGGAAATAGGTGTAAATTGTGGGGGAAAACTCTAGACCAATGTTTAAGTCATAGTTGTTAACGGCGCAAGGCGCACAAAGGCGCAAAGGCTTCCTAGTGCCTTAGTGCAAGGCACGGAGGATGGCACATGCCTTTTTTAATTAAGGTGCACTTTTTGCAAAAAAAAAAAATGAAAAAAAATCATTAGACGGTTAGATCTATGTTTTGTAATTGGTTGTGCTACTGACAACATAATCAAGAATATGTGTCAAAATCAAATTCTTATGCACAAGATACAAGCTAATATGTCCAATGAATTACTACTTGGGGAATCACATGTAACAGAAAATGTATGCATGTTTAGCTGTACTATATCTAAAATAATTAACATAATCATAAAATCGTGATAGCTTTCTGCAAGATAACAAGAACATAGGAATGATGCATGGCCTCACATAATTCTCAAAAAGACAAAAAAACAAGTTAGGTCAAAGAATGAGAAACTTGATATACTGGTATTATGATTTATCAAAAGAAGGTACATGATCATAGAGAAATGATGGTTAAGATCAATACACGAAAACATAAAGTAGATGATGATGTTGTCCAATGGCAAAGAAAATGACTAGTTCTATCATAAAATGTGATTATGCATTAAAGTGACTGGAAAACAAAAAACAAAAAAGCTGAAGAGAGGGAACTGGAGACAACAAACAAAAAGACCCAGAAAATCAGCAAAAAAATAATTACATGGAGGCGGAGAGGGGGGGAGAGAAAACCGGAGGCGGAGAGAGGGAGCTCGAGGCCGAGAGGGGGAGAGAGATGAGGCAAATACCCTCTCTATGTTATTAGATTTTATTAACTTAGGGTTTGGTTCGAGTCGGTTTGTTAGCGGATAGTAACTAGGCGCACCTTGCGCCTTTTCTGTGCCGTGCTAAGGCGCTCACCTTTGGCGTGCCTTTTGACTTCGCTGCGCCATGCCTCATGAGAGGTGCTAAGGGTGTGCCTTGTTGCCTTGTGCCATGACGCACTCCTTAACGCGTTTTTAACAACTATGTTAAGTGTTCACTTAAGTTGCACAATGTTTCAGGTTAGGATTCTTTTTTCCTGAATTTCACATGTTCTTTCTATTGTTGTGATACATACACGTTGATTAAGCAACAATAAAAGGTTGTAATAGCTACTACTTACAATAACAAGTTATATAACTTACATTTTAAAGATCATTACCTGATCTAAAGAAGTGAAAGTGAAGAACAAAAAGTAAAAATCAATTAGAAGATTGACTGTTAGTCATTGGAGGAAAAGGTTAGTATGCGATAGACTCCTTTGCCTTAGGCACTAGAGAAAGGAAGATGAATGATTTTGAGAAGCTCTTGTTTCATTCAATGACTGTGCCTATATTTTTATGCTCTATCACATATTACCTATCGATTAGTTATGCTGTTAACATAAAACAAGGCAATTATACTTTTTTTATTCTTAGAAAAATGAAGTGGCTGTAGTCTCTTCTAAGAGCATAGGGCGACTGCTTTAGCATCAAGTATATCTACTTAGACCTGCTTAACAAAACACCCGTTGATTTTTTTACTTGTTTCCTGAATGGGACTTCAGTTCCTAGTTACCTGTCATGATATTTAATTGTCTTGCACTTTTGTCAGCTTTTCAGCTTGTAGAAGCTGCCCTCTTCTCTTCTCTCTCAATAATCCACATGTATATTTGTGATAGACTCGTGTGTTTTCCATTCATGCAGAATGAAGGTTGTTGCTGCTTACTTGCTTGCTGTGTTGGGAGGAAACACTAGCCCATTTGTCGATGAGATGAAGAACATTTTAGGATCAGGTTTGGCTCTTTTTATTCTTTTTAGGCCTAATTAGTGTTTAGACCCTGGGTTTTATACCAGTTTAGAGCTTAGCCCTGAGATGTCCAACGGGAAAGTTTAGACCCTGTAATTTTTTTTTGTTTACTTTTTCCCATTATACCCAAAACATGAGTACAAGGACAGCAACCGACACATGGTACAAATGAGGGTATCATGGAAAAAAGTAAACCAAAAATAAAAATCCATGGTCCAAACTTTCCAATTGGACATCTCAAGGCTTAAACTCTAAGCTGGTATAAAATCCAGGGTCTAAATGCTAATTAGCCCTTCTTTTTATTCAAGTGAATTGTTCTGTCTTGTTATGTGATATATTCTGGAAGCATTCCTAGATTGATAGAGGCAGAGTGGAGCTGTCAGTAACTTCCATAAAGAAGCTAGAAAGCATAAAAACTATTATTGTTTATTTAACTGCCTAGCAACATCTTTATCTAATTGTCACAGGCTTATGTCTTTTGGTTGTTGGGCAGTAAATTGTTCCTTAATTTGTATAATAATACAGGTGTCTAGTGATAAAGTGAGTTAAGCATTTGTCCGGCGTTAGACAAATTGCCCTTCCCTATGTTGCACAGGTGTGTGATGTGTCTGTATTTGTTCAACACAAGTTAGGGAAAATGTGTCTGTTTATGTATCATGTCTGTATTTGTGCGACACAGGTCACTACCTTAATGTCACGGACTTAGTGTTTTGCTAGCACTTCGTCCCGTGCGGCGCACTATCTTCCTCCTCGAAGAGTCGTGCAAGCCTTCGCCCAACGCTTAGCTAGATCGCTAAGGCGATATTGAGAATATTGTGGAGCAAAAGAGAGAGAGTGGAAGATTAAAACTTCACTATAATAGAAAAGACTACAACTTTGGGTGGTGAGGAACAAATGAGGCCTCCCCCCTTATTTATAATGGCTCATAGAGCTTTACATGGAAACTTCTGGAAAGAATATTTTAGGGATTATTTCTCCTACCATAACTGGAACGACATATTCCATGTTTATTCCCTAAGAACATAAAAGGAAACTTCTCGGACCATTCAGAAGGATCTTAGGCCGCCTAGAACGATCTTGGGCCTTCCGGAGAGATCCACTATCTTCTAGAGACTTCCGCCATCTTCTAGAATGTTCTGGAAGCTTCCCGCATAACCCCGGTCCGTGGAGAGTTATGCAAATCCGTCTCGGTAGGGCACAAACTTTTGTGCATGACATTCTTCCCCACCTGTTTCGTCGACGTCCTCGTCGACGGGTGCAGCAAGTCGTGCAGCGCTTCCCTTTGTCCATCTTCTCCTCAAGATCGGAAGCAAACTGGTTCGCCGCACCAACGCTGGCCTCGGTCCGTGCCCTCCTCGACACATGACGAATCTCGTGCGGGCTGTCGAGTCGTCGATTCTCCTCGTCTTGTGGCTGTACGTGGTTCTGCACACCTCCGTGCATGCGAGTCCCCTAAGCCTGTCGACCCAAATATCCCTCACGAGCCTTGAGCAACTCCTTGCGCGAGTTACTCCGCCTCGTCGCTTCTGCCTCCGCACAGCTTGCGACATGCTTCTCTGCCCTCGAGACCAGCCTAGTAGCACTGTCCACTTCCCTCCGCAGAAGTGCCTCCTCAGGATGCCCCTTTGCAACACCCTTGGTCTCGTACGAAATGCCTTCCTCTCGAGCACCGCTAGGTATGCCGTCTCCCTTTTGCCACCTCTCTCGAGCTGAATAGCGGAGATAGCTTTCCCCTTCGAAGGCTTGCCTCGTGCACCTTTCACCATGCACGATGAGCCTTCCTCCATAAAACCGACTCCTCCCAAATGTGGCATCGGAATCGCCTTAGCCGCGATAAGGAAATCCATGTCCAGTATCATCTTGAAGTCATCCAACGACGTAACGGTGAAATTGGCAACACCCGACCAATTTTTCACCGCTATGCGGATCCCCTTGGCTACCCCATGCACGGGGTGCCTCCGCATTGACCGCCTTCATCATGCTCGAATTTTCCTCCCAGGCTAGACCCAAGCGACGGACCTCCGCGTCCGTGATGAAGTTATGAGTGGCGCCCGTGTCAACCAACGCCCGTGTGCTCATGCCATTGATCCTCATATCAATGTTACGAGCTCCCTGCTCGGAGTCCTCGACACAGCAGACTTGGTCTTCACGACGTTGAGTAAGCGCAACGCTCCCATGTGCGCTTCCACTTCGCACTCTTCGTCCTCCACCTCCTCGTTTTGGACGACATTTACAAGCATGCTCCTCATCGGACAATCCTGAGCAAAGTGCTTCTCTCCGCATATGAAGCATGAAACAACTCGTTTGGGTTGGGCCTTCTCGCGCTTCTTTCCCTCGGACGGACCTTCCTTAGGAGAGCTCTCCCGCTCTCCCCCACAATTCCTCTTGGTGGACTTTGGCTCGGCCTCGACATCGTTGTCGTCCCACATGTACTCGACGAGCCGCTCCGCTGCTGTCACGGCGGTGTTCAAGTCTTGCACCCTCTGTCGCTGCAATTCTTGAGCCGTCCAAGGTTTGAGTCCCTCGAGGAAGGAGAACAAACGATCCTCCTCGCCTATGCTAGATATCGCGAGCATCAAGCGTGTAAACTCCGTGACATACTCCTTGATCGTCCCGGTATGCTTGAGTTGCCGCAAGCTCCGCCTCGCTGCAAACTCCACATTCTCTGGATAGAATTGGGACTTGATCTCCTTCTTGAGATCCTCCAAAGCAGTGTTCTAAAAATCGGCCTAGGCGGCCGCACCGAAAAGGCCCTAGGCAGCCGGCCTAGGCGCTGGGCGGGCCTAGTCGGACCTAGTCGGGCCTAGGGTTAGGGTTAGGGTTAATTTTTTTGAAATTTTCAAGAAAAAAATCAAAAAAAAAAAATCATATTTGACAAAATTAAATACTTACCTGTCGCCGTCGCCGCCGCTGCCGACTGCTGTTGTTGTTGCTGCTGCTTTTGTTGTTGCTGCTGCTGCTGTCGTCGTCGTCGTAGGGGAGGAGGAGGAAAGAGGGGAGCGGAGGGGAGGAGAGGGGGGAGCGGAGGGGAGGAGAGAGGGGAGCGCAGGAGGGGAGAGGGGAGGGGAGCGGAGGGGAGGAGGAGAGGAGAGGGGGGAGAGAAGTCTGTTGTCTCTCTCCTCTCATCCCCCTTATATGTGTGTGTGTTTTTTTTTCATGTTAAAAAAAAATTGAAGCAAAAACAAACATGGGATTTGAACATAAAAGTTCAATAGTTTTTGTGTCAATGAGTAACATACATGTTATTTATATATAAACTCATGAGCAAAAAATAAAAAAAATCAAATCAAATCGGCGCCTAGGCGCTAGTCGGGCCCTCAACGCACCGACTCCGCCTAGCGAAATCTATAACATTGCTCCAAAGTCTCTATCGAACACAAACCCTTCTCAGCTTCCGTGCACTTCGACGCCACCACAGCATCACATTGTCTGTGAAGTAGAGTGGAGCAATATCCACCTTCTCGGCATCACCGTTGATGTGCAACGCCTTGAAGTATCGCTCCACGTTCCACAAGAAGTTCTCAACTTCTTTAGCATCACGCACCCCGCTAAAGGATTTTGGCTCAGGGATCTTCCTTCGCCTCGGTGCCTCCCTACTCGAAGGTCCACCGTTCGCAACGGCCTTCTCTAAGATGGCAACTTTGGTCTTGAGTTCTCCGCAACTCTCGACCACGGTCTTCAGCTCCTTGTACCCTTGGACCTTCCTACGCAAGTCCTCAATCTCCGTACGATGCCCCTTGAGCTCCTCCTCAAGTGCGGATCGGATCTCTTGAAATTGCTCCCGAAAGATTGCCATGGACGAAGTGATGTCACTCTCCAGCCCATCGAAGTACCCTTCTAGTCTCGTGTTGCTTTGCTCCACGGAGCCCATGCGCATCTCCATGTCTCTCGAACCCGTCTCCAAGACTCCACGTTCTACAAGATCCACAAGGCTACGCTCCGCCGTAGACTCTTTGCTCTTGCCCTTCTTGTGCGTCTTGGCGTGCCCCTCCCCAGGCGACGTGGTTTCCTCCTGGACGTTCTCGGATGTCGACATGTCATCAACCGACCTTCGCTCTGATACCACTTGTCACGGACTTAGTGTTTTGCTAGCACTTCGTCCCGTGCGGCACACTATCTTCCTACTCGAAGAGTCGTGCAAGCCTTCCCGAACCCGCTTAGCTAGATCGCTAAGGCGATATTGAGAACAATGTGGAGCAAAAGAGAGAGAGAGAGTGGAAGATTAAAACTTTACTATACTAGAAAAGACTACAACTTTGGGTGATTAGGAACAAATGAGGCCTCCCCCCTTATTTATAATGGCTCATAGAGCTTTACATGGAAACTTCTGGAAAGAATATTCTAGGGATTATTCCTCCCACCATAACTGGAACGGCATATTCCAGGTTTATTCCCTAAGAACATAAAATGAAACTTCTCGGGCCATCGAGAAGGATCTTGGACCGCCTAGAACGATCTTGGGCCTTCCGGAGAGATCCACTATCTTCTAGAGACTTCCGCCATCTTCTAGAATGTTCTGGAAGCTTCCCGCATAACCCCGGTCCGTGGAGAGTTATGCAAATCCGTTTCGGTGGGACGCAAACTTTTGTGCGTGACATTAAGCCAATTTCAAAATGTTTCTCTCCCGTGTTCGTGTCTTTATTTGTACCTATGTCTGTATTCGTGCATCATTGTTTTGCCACTTAAAAGCATGTTTGGTCTGAAAACCCTCTATTGTGCTATCTATGATAGTTCTTTACTGCCTCCCCAGTATACATGCTCAACCAAATAAAATATCTATAAATCTTGTTTTTCTCATCCTTTGTTTCTTGGAGAAAATCTATATACTACTAATGGCAAATTTCTTTTGGTTGATGCAGTTGGGGCTGAAGCTGCTGATGATATGATTGAGCTTCTTTTGTCAGAAGTGAAAGGTAAGGACATAACTGAACTTATAGCAGCTGGGAGGGAGAAGTTTGCCTCAGTTCCTTCTGGTGGCGGCGGTGCTGTTGTGGTGTCCGCACCTTCTGGAGGCGGTGCTGCACCAGCAGCATCTACAGCGGAGTCGAAGAAGGAAGAGAAAGTAGAAGAGAAGGAAGAATCCGAAGACGTAAGAGTTTCATTGATTAGTATATTATTGTTGGATGCTTTTCCTAATTTTCATTATCAACATTTGAGGTTTTACCCAAGTTGTTGATGATTACCTGATTGAAACACAATCCGCAAACACAAACACTTGTATATGGTTGTTAATGGTCATTTTGGTTTGACAATTTAGATGTTAAGTTTATTCTTATTTGTTAAACACTAATGTTTTGCACAAGGTCTGATGCATTTTATTTTGTGAATCGTTTTGCAGGATATGGGCTTTAGTCTGTTTGACTGAGTGATAATCTTCTTTATTCTCGAAATTCTTGAACAGTCAAAAGAGAGTAGCTTGCAGTCAAATAGACACGTTTTCCTTTTTGTTTCTTATCAGGATGAAATGCAGTATCTTCTCGTTTAATTGACATTTATGAAATACTTGATGTAGTAGTTGATGAGACCATTATATATTTACTTGTTGGATCATTGTACGGCATTCTTGCTCTGTTATTTAATCTGCTCAAGTGTCCTCAATCTCGATGTCTTGAGGCTCACTTTGGTGCGGGCAAGTTTTAATGGTTGGCAGGATCAGGCTGTTGCGAATGAACTATGTTATAAGCAGCAGCAAAAATTCTTGTTGAGAGGCTCTCGGAGCTCTGTGCTATATAGCCGGCCCTGTTCCACCTCTTGTTGGGATGTTAAAATCTTTAACCAATAAACCTGACATACGTGTTCTGAGCTCGGATGAATATGGAGCAATAATAGGGATCAAACCTGTCAAATTGTGCTTTGGTTTGAATTTTTTTTATAGCTGCCACCAAACAAGATGTGATTTTTATGTTTTCAGCCATTCTATGGTGCACAAACTATCACAAACTTTGAATGGCTTTGCAAGTTGCAATCGAGGAGTATGCCAAGACACTAATTTTGCCTGCACTGATTATTGATATGATCCTAAAGTTGTTTTTGTTTTCGAACTACTAAAGTTGCTATTTATGTAAGCTATGACCACTGTATTTCGTACAGTTATAGCTGTGATCCTGATTTACACAACTTTATACAATTGACATGTCACTGTAAAAGGCATCAGGGCATATTTGGAGTTCTCTCTTTTTCTGTCTTATTTGCTAGATTTCTCCTGATCATCTGGATCCCTTGTTGGGTCCTCTTCCCAAAATTCCAGGAGCTGGTGGAGATACATTAGTCATCGCCATGAATCAGAGAATGTGGGAAAGAATAAGAGAATTCAGAAGAATTTAGAGAGATTGGGAAATTAGAGATTTATATTGAAAGAGAAGGATATTCAAAACATTATGAGGAAGAAGAAGACTACAGAAGAACAATATTAGCTGGTCACTCAATCATTCCTCACTACATTATTTATAGGTAGTTGCTGCTCTGCTGCTCTCTGTCAATCTGCAACAGAATGGCCACGTCAGGATGCTGAGTAGGCACAGGCTGGCAATAAAGGAGAGCTAACGGTTTCCTCATGGTTTTACTCTAATACCCTCTGATACTAGTCTATATTACTGATTTGGTCCAATTAATCACTGGCTCTATACTGAGCTTATTTGGTGCTGTAACAACTGCCCCTCCCTTCATTTGGACCTTGTCTCAAGGTCAAATTGAGGATAGGTTTTGACGAACTCTTCATAGTGTACCCACTGAGCTTCTTCTTCAGTACTGTCTTTCCACTGCACAAGTAAATCCACAGCTGCTTGATTACCTCTCTGAACTAATCTTCGGTCTAAAACCCAATCTGGTTCGAGCAACAATTCCTCCCTTTGATTAGGTAGTCCAGTTTGAACTGATGCCTTCCTACTTATGTGTCTTTTTAGTTGTGACACATGAAATGTAGGATGTATCAGTGATCCCTCTGGTAGTTGAAGCTTGTATGCAACTGCCCTTATCTTGGCTAATACCTGATATGGTCCAAAGTATTTGGGAGATAATTTTTGAGGTCTTCTTTGTGCCACAGAGGACTGCCTATAAGGTTGCAGTTTTAGATACACCCAATTCCCATGTTCGAAGTCTCTCTCAGTTCGATGGGAGTCTACCAATTTCTTCATCCTTTCTTGAGCTAGTTGAAGATTGTCCTTTAGCAACAATAAGGCATTATCTCTAGCCAACATGTTTGTAGGAACTTCCCTGTCTTGTACAACATCTGGCACATAAGTTAGTATGTGTGGGGGTGTTCTTCCATAGACCACTTCAAAGGGTGTGACTTTAGTGGCTGAGTGCCAATTTGTATTGAACCAATATTCTGCCCAGATCAGAAATTTACTCCATTCCCTGGGTTTATGACCACAAAAACACCTTAGATAACCCTCAATACACCTGTTTGTTACCTCTGTTTCCCCATCAGACTGAGGGTGGTAAGCAGTGCTGTATTTCAAGTGAGTCCCTTGCAATTTGAAAAACTCCTTCCAGAAGCAACTGGTGAAGATAGGGTCTCTGTCTGAAACCATAGATCTAGGCATGCCATGTAGTTTGAAAACTCCTTCAAGAAAGATTTGGGCCACCTGTGCTGCAGTATAGGGATGACCGAGAGCAAATAGGTGTATATATTTGGATAGCCTATCAACAACAACCATTACGGTGGTTTTGTGGTGGCTAAGGGGCAATCCTTCAATGAAGTCTAGTGATATATCCTCCCATACTCTGTCTGGAACAGGAAGGGGCTGTAAAAGCCCTGCAGGTGATGTGTGCTCACTTTTATTCTGTTGGCATACTTCACAAGTTTGAACATAAGTTTGGACAGCCTTCTTCATGCCCTTCCAGTGGCAGACCCTTCTAAGTCTGTGCAAGGTTTTCACAAACCCAGAATGTCCCCCTTGGAACTTGTCATGGTGTTCCTTGAGCATTTCTTGAACAAAGTTTGAATATGGATCAAGTAATAGTCTGTTTTTGTAGTAGAGTAGATCATTCCTGAGTGTATACTTGTTGGTGTCAAGCTTCCCCTGCTCCCATTTCTGTAACTGCTTCTTAGAGCATCATTAGTAAGGCCCATCCCATTTTCTAGATTCTAGATTTAGAATGTAGGAGCTCATTTTGTAGAATAATAAGTCTCATTCCTAGTCCCAATTTCTACAATTTCGGTCCCAACCCATCCATGGGTGCTAAGGGTTGGGCCTCCCAATTTCTAGATTCTAGATTGTAGAAACTCGTTTTGTAGAATAGTAAGTTCCAATTTGGAGCCCAACTTTCTAGATTCTAAACTTTATATTATTTTTTTCCTACAATAATTTTTGACTACACAATTTTTGGGACCGGAGCTCACTTTATCATTTCCTACTATTCTCATACAAACCCAACCCATTCTACATTTACTTTTTTTTTTTTTTTTGAAATTTTGGGCTCCAAATTGCATTGGAGAGTCCCAACTACTAATGATGCTCTTATAGTAGTCAGAAACTTGCATTTGTTGTTTGAAGTCTTGTATCCAGTCTGCATTAATAACAGAGATAGCAGTTAGTGAAGCTTCCCCTCTTCTCGATAAGCTGTCAGCTACTTCATTCTCCCTTCCTCTTCTGTACTCTATCTTGTACTGATACCCATGAAGTTTGGAATGCCATTTATACTGGGCCTCTGTATGAATCTTCTGCTTTATCATGTGCTTCAGAGATTTGTGATCTGTTCTGATGAGAAAACTCCATCCCAACAGGTATTGACTCCATTTCTTCACTGCTAGAAGTATGGCTAACATCTCCTTAGATAGTGCAATATTTCTTCCCTTGAGGCTTTGACTGAGGTAAGCTATAGGTCTTCCTTTTTGCATTAGGACTGCACCTATTCCAGTCCCAGAAGCATCACATTCTATAATGAACTCTTCATTGAAGTCTGGCATGGCTAAAACTGGAGGTTGGGTAAGTACCTTCTTTAATTTCTCAAAGGCACTCTGAGCTTTTTCACTCCAAAGAAAAGAGTTCTTCTTTAGCAAGTCAGTGGGGGAACTGGCTATAGACCCATAGCCTTGTATGAACCTTCTATAGTATCCTGTAAGCCCTAAAAAACCTCTTAACCCCTTAAGAGTCTTTGGAATGGGCCACTCCAAAATAGAATTGATCTTGTCTTGGTCCACTTGCACCCCTTGGCTAGAAATGATGTGTCCCAAGTACCCTACTTGCTTCTGTGCAAACAAACATTTACTTTTCTTTAGCTTCACCTGGTTCTCTGATAATTTGAGGAAGACTGCTTCCAAATGCTTACAGTGCTCTTGTAGATTAGCACTATAAACAAGGATATCATCAAAAAAGACTAGCACAAACCTTCTTAAGTAGCCTTTGAAGACTTCATTCATCAGAGCTTGAAAGGTTGAAGGAGCATTTGTGAGGCCAAAAGGCATCATAAGGAACTCATAATGACCTTCATGAGGTCTAAAGGCTGTTTTGTGAATATCTTCTTCTGCCATTCTCACCTGATGGTATCCTGCTCTCAAGTCCAGCTTAGAAAAGTTTGACTTCCATGCAGCTCATCAAATAATTCTTCAATGAAGGGAATAGGGAAGGTATCTTTCACTGTATTTTGATTTAGACCTCTGTAATCTACACACAGTCTCCATGACCCATCAGGTTTCTTAACTAGGATTACTGGAGAAGAATATAAACTGTTACTGGTTCTTACTATTCCAGTGTGCAACATCTCCTGTACTTGCCTTTCAATCTCATTCTTATGCATGTATGGCTGTCTGTAAGGCCTATTACAAACTGGCATTAACCCAGGTATGAGAGGAATTATGTGATCAAAAAGTCTTTTAGGTGGTAACCCTGTGGGTTCTTCAAATAAGTAGTTATACTTCTCAAGTATAGTTGCAATCTCAGGATTCCCTGGATGATCTGCTTTGTTTTGGCCACCTCCTTCTAGAGCACACAATTGGTTGATGTAAATGTGAGAGTTCTGTCTCATGTCTTTTAGTTGCAGGCTCCTGTAGATGATTTCTGTGAGTCTTGACCCCCTTGAACAATTTGGTAACTCCTTGCTCCTCAAATGCCATGATTAACTCCTGGAAATTCCATATGATGTTGCCTAGGGTGCTAAGCCAGCTGGCCCCAAGCACTATTTTGTAACCTGGAAGAGGTAATAGTAGAAAGTATGCCTTGATTCGATGGCCTTGACAATCAATGGTGACTTCTGTGCACATTCCTTTGCTGCTAAGCATCTTACCATTAACTACTGTAACTTCAAAAGATTGGCTATTGTGGAGAGCCAGGCCTAGTCTTTCACTGAAAGCTGAGTCTATGAAGTTGTGGGTGGAACCAGAATCCACTAAGATTAACACTGGTTTATTTCTAATGGATCCTCTGAGCCTCATAGTGGATTGATGAGAGTTACCTAATATAGCATGTAAAAAGATCTTAAATGCAGGTTGGAGATTGCCTGCAGAGTTTGCTGCCACATTAGATAAGTTTTTAATTTCTTCAACTGGGTCTTCTTCATCTGCTACTAGCATAAACAGCTTTTTCTCCTTACATTTATGCCCCCTGAACCACTTCTCATCACAGAGGAAACATAACCCCAAGCTTTTTTTTCTCAGGATCTCTGAAGGTGATATGGTGGTCTTGGTGGGTTCTGCAGTAGCTCCTGTACTGTCAGCAAGAGGTTTCTTCCAGGTTTCAGTATTAGCAGAAGTTACCCCTTGGTTGTAAGTTGATGCATTCAAAATTTTATGGCCATAAGTTCCTCCTTTGTAGTTTCTTTTGATTGCCATAAACTTG
The DNA here is from genome assembly GCA_029216955.1 of Iris pallida. NCBI lineage: Eukaryota > Viridiplantae > Streptophyta > Magnoliopsida > Asparagales > Iridaceae > Iris > Iris pallida. Next base: position 92,440 of record JANAVB010012600.1, read on the forward strand.
GCCTCATATAATTTGGATACCTGCATTGCTGCTATCAGGGATCTAGGATTAGCAATCTGAACTTCATATCTCAGTTCTTCTTTCAAACCCCCAAGATAATGACTGGTTAAACATTCCTCTGGGAAGCCTTGCACTTTTTTTGAGATTTTCTGAAACTGAGAGTTGTATTCTTGTACACTATTGTCTTGCTTTAGCAACTTCAACTCAATGATGTGTTCAGGGAATTGGAAGGGCCCAAATTCTGCACGAATGTTGGTACAAAATTCTTCCCAGGTAACTCTTCCATTCTTGATCTTCATTAGCCAATCCATCCAATAGGCTGCTGTCCCTTTGAGTTGGACTGAGCAGACTTTGATTTTGTCAGCCTCCTGTGTGTTGTAGAAGTTGAAGTAGTTGTTAATTCTTATTAACCATTCATTCACATCTCCTTCTCCATCAAATTCAGGAAGTTTCAAGCGTAGGGTGGGTTGACCCCCGCTCTGTTTGGTCTGAACAGGTTCATTTGGTGGTTGGAAGTGTGCAGGTGTGGGTAACAGTGGAGGGTTCGAATTTCTTCCTTGCCCATGAGGTGTTTGTTCAAATGCAAGCACTGGTGGAGCATTCAGTACAGGGTGCACTCCCCAGTGTTGATTGCTAATAGTGTGAGGTGAGCTTTGTGGAGATGTATTTGATTTGTATTGCCATTTGCTACATCAGGTTTTTGTTTAGATCTTGCTGCTTCTTCAAGAAATTTCTCAAACTTGCCATTGAGATCTAAAACTGTACCTGCCAGAGCTCCTACGGTGTCCTCGAGAGAAAGAAATCGTTCCTCATCAAGATGCATTCGTCTTCCTTCTGAGGAGCCTCTGCTCGACTCCCCTTGGCTCACGCTTCCCTCGCGGCTGCCCTCGGCCACAGGTTCGAGTGGCTCTGATACCAGTTTGTTGGGTCCTCTTCCCAAAATTCCAGGAGCTGGTGGAGATACATTAGTCATTGCCATGAATCAGAGAATGTGGGAAAGAATAAGAGAATTCAGAAGAATTTAGAGAGATATTGGGGAAATTAGAGATTTATATTGAAAGAGAAGGATATTCAGAACATTATGAGGAAGAAGAAGAAGACTACAGAAGAACAATATTAGCTGGTCACTCAATCATTCCTCACTACATTATTTATAGGTAGTTGCTGCTCTGCTGCTCTCTGTCAATATGCAACAGAATGGCCACGTCAGGATGCTGAGTAGGCACAGGCTGGCAATAAAGGAGAGCTAACGGTTTCCTCATGGTTTTACTCTAATACCCTCTGATACTAGTCTATATTACTGATTTGGTCCAATTAATCACTGGCTCTATACTGAGCTTATTTGGTGCTGTAACATCCCTTCTAAAAACAATCCAACTTTGCTAATTTAATTAGTCCAATTTTAAAGTAAAACAAACATATATATATAATAATTGCAATTTTTAATAGGGATATTTTAGCAAATGTTTTCATTCAAAATATGAAAAATAATATATACTTCCACTATTTTTAAAAACTAAGAGATACTCTCGTTTTGTATGAGACGATCAACATCTCGGTTAAAATAGTGAGACATATCTTATCTGTTTTGTATGAGACGATTAACATCTCGGTTAAAATAGTGAGACATATCTTATCTTTTTTTTTATGCGATACATGTCTTAGTTTTTTAATTGATCCATACAAAGAATTGGAATATTTCTTAGTTTTTTAAAATAGTGACGGTTTTGGTTTTAATTTTTTAGAATTTTGCTTTATTCCGTTTTGACTATTTCGGTTCAATTGAAACTGAATAACCGAACAGTTACCCACAGGTTTGACTATGGCTTGCTTCGACACGAAATGCATCCTAACATAGAACCGATGAGCGGATCCAGAAATTAAGGAAATATCAATGATTGAACTTGAAACCTCGGTTAAATCAATGTATAGTTACCATTTAAACTACTATATACTTGTGTATTTGTTATATATATATATATATATATATATATATATATATATATAATCAAATAAGGCGAGGGAGGATTGGGATTCACCAAACTCACTCACATTGTTAAAGCATTCTCGATGAAACTGTGGTGGAATCTCCGAACGAGCAACAACTTATGAAGCAGGTTTTTGAAAGCCAGATACTTCAAACAAATCCACCCCTCGATGGCCATGTCCAACTGCAGATCCTCAGCGGCTTGGCGTCGCATCCTTATCGGCCGCGACCTTGCCGAGCCTGCGATGAGACTCCAGCTGGGAGCGGGCGAATCAAATCCATTCCTTGAGAGATGGGTTGGAGACAGCATGATCCCGAGTCTTACGGAGACCCTGAGAGATTGTAGGATCAGAGACTTGTGGAACCCCTCTACCGACGACTAGAACTGGGACCAGATTCGTGAGTGGTCCGATAACGATGCGGCAGATAGCATCCGAGAGAGAGGGTTACGCATCGGTGGCGAGGCGGATGCGTTGAGATGGACCCTCGAGGTGTCGGGGGCTTTCTCGGTGAGGTCGGCGAGAACCGCTATCCGGGGCGCCGGTCGGTCGTACCTCCCCATGGCTCACTATTGGCATTCATGCATCCCCAAGAAGTGGTCCTTCCTCTTGTGGAGAGTCTTCAGAAAGAAACTGCCGACAGACGATATCCTTAACACCATCGAGATTAGCTTAGCATCAGCTTGCTCCTGCTGCTCCGAGCGTCATACGGAGACTATCGATCACATCTTTCGACAGGGGACGCTGCCAGACAGGACTTGGATAACCCTTAACCAGCTATTCAACATTGAGCAGGGCGGTGGATGCTTCCACGATCTACTGGCTTCCTGGGGTTCTGCCTTCCATGGCCACCAGATCGTCGCAGCGGCCGCTACATGGGTCATTTGGAAAAATCGCAACAAAACGAGATATGAAGGTCACCCATACTCGGCAGACCAGCTCTTTCGGGAAATTGCCCGACAATGCCGTAAGCGGAGCACCCTGTGTTCCCACAGTTCGAGAGCATTCTGGTCGGTGCTACCCCCGTAGCCCCTGGCGATTGTTTCGCCTTCCTCCCTCATTCTTTTTGTGGTTTACCTATATAGGCTTCAGCATTTTGCGCCTTGTATACGAATTTTATCTGCGGTTGTTGAGCTGTCATTAATAAATTGAGGGGTTTTTTTTTAAATAAAATTATATATATATAATCAAATAACAGTGTATTAATATATTATTTGGTACCACATTAACTTACTAAAAATATATTATAATTTAAGGATAAATATGCCATTTATTCTAACCAGTTGAATGAGATAAGTTAGAGATACATTTTTATATCTTAAGTTGCTTAGAGATAGAAAAAAATTATTTCATATATTTTATGGTTTGGATATTGTTGTATATATATTTCTTTTCCAAAAGCTGGAGCAAACTAACAATCTCAAACCAAACCTACCAAGGAATATAAAGAGAAAAAAAATTAGAGAAGAAGAAAAATAAAATTCTAATTTCTTCCTCTTCATACCCCTAATGAGGAAAGGCAGATGTGCTAGCAAACAGAAGAGCGACGTGGTACAAGGTCCTCTCTTTCTTTCTTTCCATTATTTTTTATAAAATAATACGTGGACCTCCCTCCAAGGACATGGAGAAAAATATATTCTATTTCACGTATACATATAATGAAAAATCAATTATGGGTTTTTTATTTGATCCTCTTATGCCAATTTGAAATTTGTTTATGCCGAGGAAACTAGCAGATGGACCGTTGCTTTGTTCATTCGTAACGCTTTTTCCGTGGTTTGTTTTTGTTTTTGTTTTTTTGTCTTTTGTGATATTATGTTATATTATTATGATGATATTCAGTACTCTCCACCACCTGTTTTCTCTCAGATTTTGTTGTTGTTAAGATATGATTAGATTCAAGTCTCTTTACGTATCTCCTATATGGATATAAATTCTTCTCCTATACGGATATGTATCTATATGTATTTATAATTGTATGACTTCTTATATCATCATCAATTAATAAAATTAATTATTGATTTGTTTCATGGTATCAAAGTCTAGAATTTTTTTTTAATCCTAGGACCGTTAAGCCATCCGTCTCATCGTCGTCACTGACGAATCTCTAGAACATCCTCTCATATCTTATCTGTTTCGTATCTCTCACTCGAAAATATGGCTAGAGATCGCAAGCTCCCAATTACGTCCCTGGTCATACTCAGCCAGAAGTGCTCACAGTAAAGACCATTCCGGTGACCAGTACTCCCTTTTGTCGCTGTATTTTTTACGTTCTAACTGTTGGAGTTTGGCCTTTTTTATTGAAAAGTTTAGTCCCACATCGGCCAGGCCAAAGGAGTTGTATCTCTATATAATAACTATGCTTGTTTAGAGATGCATATGTGGTGTGGAGGTGCACATGGGTGTGCCATGTGGGGGTATTTTTCTAATGAAAAAAAATGCTAAATCAATAATGAAAACATTCATACTTTTTGCTCTTGGAAAATTAATTTCCATTGGAGCTAAGCCCCGTAGGGGCTTAGCGATTCGGACTCGGACTCGGGCTCATGGGCTCATGAGGCGTAATGTGGCATTTTGTTGGTGCACTTTGCACTTAGCACGTCAGCATCGTCGCTAGGCGCGCAAACGTTCTACTAACTGAGCAGTTACATCACGGGCTTATATAACGCTCTATTCTCTCTCATAGTGAATAATAGAAAACAAGTTCAGAATTCACATAAGGCAGAAGTATTTTTTAGCACAATTCCTTACGTGTTTCCACAGAATTTGAGAGAGAAGAGAAGCAGTGCACCATCACCACTTAGCACAGGAGTCTGTGCGCCTTCTAAGGAGTCAGAAAAGCAGAGTGTTCCAAAGTTCTCCGTCGAACTTGCTGGTTCCTGGAAGCTGTTCGTGTGGGGCGAATTAAGCCTTGAGCAACGGTGATCCTTCACCCCAGCAGGCTATTCTTCCATCTTTCGCCTGTCATCCACTTTGTTGCTGCTGTTGGCAATTCGATTTGTACCTTCTTTTTAGAAGTACTATATCGTTTATTGCTGTTACAAAATCTTTTAAGATTTTCGTAATCCAGAATCCTCCTAGGATCTCTGTTGTGCACTTTCTTTGAAGTGTTGCATAGAATTAATATTTTTTTTACAATTGTTTCATTTTCTCAGTTTTCTATCGAAAATTGTGCCCCGGGACTAATAATCTCAAAGCTTAATTACGAGATGGAAAACTTGAATGCTGCACTCATCAATCCTAACTTCACAAAGTTAGAACAGTTTGATGGAGAGCATTATCAAGTCTGGAAGAGGAAGGTTACTCTCACTATTCTACTTAGAGGAGTTGATTACGTGCTGTATAAGGAGGAACCTACTATTCCAGAGACTGTATATGCATCCACAATCTCTGCGGCTACTAAGAACCAGGCCAAATGAAGAAGGGACAATAGCATTTGTAGGCTTATGATCCTAAATGCTATGGAAGACTCCCTTGCTGAATCATATTCAAAGAAGACTGTGACAAGAAAGATTTGGGAGTCTCTGAAGAAACTGTACGAGGATGATAAGAACCGCATCAAGATATTTCTTGTTGAGAAATATCACAAGTGGTTATTTGCGGACGAGAAACCAATACTGCCGCAGGTGAAGGAGTTCCTGAAACTGCGACAGAAGTTGGAAGACGAGGCGATGTCCCTCCCTGACAAGTTTGTTGTTGGAGGGATCGTTTCGAAGCTTCCTGCTGGGTAGAGCAAGTTCTATGCAAACTTGCATAAGAAGAAGTTGGAGATCACTCTCGACGATCTCCTGCAGGAAATCTACGTTGAGGACCTGATGAGGGCTCAACTGAAGGTGGACTCACTGTCCAAGCAATTGGCTAATGCTAATCTAGTTCATACCAGGAAACCAAGGGGAAAGCATACATCTTTCCACAGTAAGAAGAAGGACCCTAATAATCTGAACATGAAGGGGACTTCCTTCAAGCAAAAGAAGGCAAAGCCTTAGATGCCTTGTTTCAAATGTGGCAAGAAGGGCCACTTCAAGAATGAATGCAAAGCAAAGACCAAGCAATCAGAGGAAGAAGAGCCTAGCAAGGTACCTATGATCACTGACGTTGTTGCTATGATTGCACAGATTGACACGGTGGGGTCTGACTCTGACTGGTGGGTAGATACTGGAGCCACCTGCCATGTCTGCTCCAGCAAGGAGTGGTTCACTACCTATATACCAACTTCTGAAGTGGTTATGGTGTCGAACCAGGCACAAGCTGAAGTGCTCGGGATCGGGACGGTGGTTTTGAAGCTGACGTCGGGGAAGTCTCTGACGCTTCAAGGTGTGAAGCATGTACCTGCTATCGCAAAGAATATGATCTCGGGAGGCCTGCTCTGCAACGTAGGCCTCAGGATGGACATCAATGCTGACAAGATGGTGATGTCTATAAAGGGAATATATTTCGGAAAAGCTTTTCGTATCGAAGGAATGTTCAAAATTCAGCTTGTAAATCAGTCCAATGTAATTAATGCAATCACTCCTTCTGCTTATACTTTTGAGTTGTGGCATAATAGACTAGGACATGTTCATTGTAAACAAATAAATAGAATGTCTAGTTTAGGACTATCACCAAATATGGGGGTATGGTAGAGAAATGTGAAGTTTGTGCTCAAACGAAGATCACAAGGAAACCCTTTCCTCGGGTTAATCGAAGTACAGATCTTCTGGAGTTAGTACACTCTGATATTTGTGACTTCAAACAATTCTCTACAAAGGCCGGGGTGAAGATACATAACCTTCATCGATGACTTCTTAAAGTATGCGTTCGTCTACTTATTGAAGGCTAAAGATGAAGCATTAGAGAAGTTCAAGGAGTTCAGGCCGAAGCTGAGCGGCAGACTGGACAACAACTCAAATGAATAAGAAGTGATCGAGGTGGAGAGTACAGGTTTCATGAATTCGTATCGTTCTGCAAAGAACATGGAATTGTCAATGAGACTATGGCTCCGTACTCTCCTCAATCAAACGGAGTAGCAGAGAGAAAGAACAGAACATTAACAGAAATGATTAACTCAATACTGTTGACTGCTGGTCTTCCAAAGTGCTACTGGAGAGAAGCTGCATTGATGGCCACTTTTATTCTAAATAGAGTGCCTCATGCAACTTCAGACATTACTCCTCATGAACTCTGGTTCAAGATCAGACTGTAACGCCCCAGTCCCAAAATACGTAGGACTAGGAACGTAGGCATGCCAGCCGTATAATAAATATACGTAAGCTGTAAAATGCAGTAGAACCATAACTAATCTCATCCACAAAATGTAAGAATAAAAGATATATAATGATAATGAATTGTCTTGATACAATATATTGGGCGGAGACAAATCCACTACCAACAAGTAAAGGAAAAATATATGAGAAAAGAAATGATTTTTGGCGAGCGAAGACGATCCAAGTGCAATCATCCTCGAAGAAATAATGATGATCATGGCCACGGCTAGAACACCTGCGAAAGACAAGAGCACACACCTGGAGAGATAACCAGGTCCTCAGAGGGACGTAACAAGACACATAATATCATGCCATATAAACTGAATAAATATTGCTCAAATAAATAAGTCAATTGAATTATAACATGGTCTAATACACACCTATTGAATTACCACCCCCCAACCAAACAAGGACAAAAGATGGTAAACTAATTCATGGTGACGTATCTTTCTATGCTATGAATCCAATATGTTATCCGGACCCCAACAAGGTTCAATACCTTCTCATCGAAGTAGTAAGCCACACCTACAACCAAACAAGGACAAGATGTGACGAACTAATCCGTAATAAGTTATTGTTCCAAGCTACGGTCAGATACAAGTACTCAAACCAAAAGTACTCGTACCTAACGAATAAACGTGCCTAACCGTTCTATGTGAAATGTAGTTAAGAACAACCCTTCCTACGCATGGGCCCTAGCTAAATGGGATCAGCGTAGTCACCCCTTGGGGCACCAGAGGCCCAATCAATAAGAGCATAACAGGTCACTGGCCGTCAGTAATCATGGGTCATCAACCCCGTATATCCAGCGGAGCTTTCGGGTCACAAAAGGAAAAGTGCATCGAAGCCCATACGCTAAGGAATTGTCCTCCCCGCCCAATGCCTAATATGTTGTATCCACAACAGTAAACCTCTATAACCGCTAAGTCAAAACTAGCATACAATTCTATTAGCGGTTATTCCTATCGCACGGCTTATACGCACCGGTGGCCAGCCAGTCACGCATGTCCGTGTTCTACATGCAACACACAACTTCGTGTTACAACGTGTCAAGGCCAATGAATGCAACACACAAGGTAGTCCCTTAAATCTAGGTTTAATGTGTAAGAAAAATAATACATAGCAGGAAATATAAATGAACAGTAAGTCCTAACAGGTTATTCCATGTATCACAGTTTATTTTGCATAAAGAAAATAATAAATAATGCATGAATATGAGCTAAAATAAATAAACAGCAAATGGCAAGGTGTCTTGCCTGGTAGGACGCCTGGTGTGCTGCGATAATCATGGTGGCATGAACTGCGACTTTGGTGCAACAACTATGCAAGGGGACCTCTGTTGGCGGTACGGATGGTTCCATCGAGTCTAGGACGGTCAATTTAGTTAGGGTCAATAGGTGGAAGGAAAGAATTGGCAAGGGATAGGAAGATTGGGCTTAGTCTTGGACATGAGATTGATCGATAGAATTTGGATAAATAACATATATGATTTTAGGAAATTATTTATAATAAATGAGAACTTATATTTTTGTAAGTTAAAAATATAGTGTTTAGATAAATACTAAAATATAAAGAAACTGTGTTCACAGAAAACTCTTAAGTTTGTAGAAATACAATTTAGGTAGAAAACTATATTTTCCAAAAAAATTCTAAGAGAAACAAAATAATTCTAGAAAATTATTTAATGCTAAAATCCATATTTGTAAAACTATAATTTTGTCAAGTAGTTTACCTTAAATAAATAGAAAATTTACAACAATATATCTTAGCCTATAATATTGTTGTTACCAATAATAAAAACAATTTTTATAAAATTTATCTATTTTGGCTAGTAAAGCAATTAAAATAATAATTGGTACTAATAGTACAATAACAAGGATATAGTAATAATATTTTAAATTATTTATCAAATATTACATACTGTATAACAAAGATTTTGGTAAAAAAAAAATCCAATTAGGAAAACAACAACAACATTAATAATAATAATAATAATAATAATAATAATAATAATAATAATAATAATAATAATAACAACTACAGTAATAACTCTATCCAAGTAATAATAATAATAATAATAATAATAATAATAATAATAATAATAATAATAATAATAATAATAATAATAATAATAACAATACTGATAATTATAATAATAATAATAATAACTAGAAAAATTGTATATAACTATACTAATTAAAACAAAATTATCAAAGTTGACACTATAACAGACAAAACTAAAAATACACTATGAATTAATAGTGCTAGTAGGGAACTATAAAAATAAGGACAACTGTTCTCTCAAACAATAATAATTAACAATTAAATAATCAAATAATAAAATAAATAAAAAAAATCCGAACAGAATCATATGGTTCTCCTCCTTCGAGGAGAACCCAACAAAACAAAAAAAAGAAACAGGGATTTGAGAGGGGAGAGAGAGGATAAGAGAGTGAGAGAGAGGTCGGGGGAAGAGGTAGCGGGCGGAGTGAGGGAAAGACAGGGCGGAGGGGGAGAGAGAGGGAGAAGGTGAGGAGGACGAGCCGGAGAGAAGTCGGCGACTTGGGGAAGAAGTCGGGGGTGCTACAGTGGGGCGGTGTGGACTGAGGGAGAGGCGGCGCCGACGGATACAGGAGAGCGGAGGCTGTGGGAGAGGCGGCGCCAACGCATGCGGGGGAGCGGAGGCTGTGCGCGGAGGGTTTCAGGAAGAGAGCGGCGCTGCTCGGGCTGAGATGGCCGGGGGAAGAGAGTGGACGACCGGCAGAAGAGGGCACGGTGGAACGCGGTGGGGAAGCTCGGGATGCGAGAGAGATGGACGGAGGGTCGGCAGTTGGTGAGCGGAAACAGGGGCGGTCGGCGGAGATCCGGTAGGGCGGACGAGGCTGTTCGCCGGCGAGGCGGCCAGGTGAGTTGAGGGGGGTACGTGTGTTTAATTTTAGGGTTTTATTTTCTGGTGGTTTTTGGTCGAGATGGTGGTGGTGTTCATGGGGTCGGGGAGTGGTGGTAGCTGGGTGTGGCCAGAGATGCCGACGGCGGTGGTGGTGACGGCTGGGCTGTGCTCGGGGTGAGCATGGTGGAGATGGTGCTGGGATTGGCAGAAGTGGAGGTGGCTGTGGGGACGGTGGTTGGCCGGAGTTGGCCGATGGTAGTGAAGATGGTGGTGGCGAGTCCGGGGCTGCGGTGGTAACCGCGGGGATGGGGATTTCCGGCGTGTGGCCGAGACGCGGCAGTTGTGGTTTTGGGTGCTGACGGTGGTGGTGAAGGAATAACGAAGGAAGGATGATGGTAGTCGTGGTCGAGAGGGGAGGTCATAGGTCTTAGGATTTTTGGTCTGTATTTGCGGGTTTAGGGTAGCGTCGTGTCGGGTGTGTCTGACACGACGGGTAAGGATGTTTGGAGTTGTCGGACATGGGACGAAAACTATGTATGTGTAAAAGAAGAGAATAGTGGATGGAAAGTGGGACACGGGCACGGACACGATGCACATATTTTTGGTTGTGGAATTTGGAGAATAGAATACATGGATGAGTACCTGCCTATTTATAGGATGTGGAAATTCCCATTTGGATAGGATTAGGAAAAGATTTAAATCCCTAATAGATAATTTGCTACTAATTTAAAATCAAATTCAAATCCAAATCCAATTCAAATCAAATTTAAATTCCATCTTTTATTTTAAATTAAATAAGATAAATCAACTTTCGAACATAGGTATTAATTTTATTATTTAAATAGATCCATAAAATCAAATCAAAATTTAAATGGCCACAATAACTAAAATATATTTTCTAAAAATACATATAATAATAATTTCGAAAATTATATTATTTATTCATAAATAACTATTAAATAATTATGAAATATATGTATGCACAAATACTCTTTACATAATTATGGTTTTCTAGTATACAAAAATATTATTTATTATTAATAACTTTTAGAAATGACGTAAAAATAACAAGCTTAGAATAATAGCAAAACTAATTATTATATCTATTATTTGAAACTATAAAAAAATATAGAACAACATATTTTTCTAAAATATGTACGCTCGCACATATTTGCACTCGTCGAGCAATTACGAAAAAAGCAAATTTCGCGCACGACGTACAATACAACTACGCGACGTACAATACAAAAAAAAATTTAATCAGTACCAAATTTAATAAAAAAATAGTAAAAATTTAGGGATTTTACATCCTACCCAACTTAAAAAAATTTTGTCCTCGAAATTAAGAATTTGTAGGGGGGTGAGAAGACACAAGGGGGTATCGATGGGGAACAAACAATGACAATGTTTCAACAAAATCATGTCGTAAGAAATTGCGATCTAGATCATAAAAAAATAATACGGTATGGTCATAATCGATAGGATGGCTAGAGGAAGTTCTAGTATAACGCCTTCGTCCTCCTAAAATAGGTGAAGACGAAAGCATTATAGAGTTCGAAGGAGGCGTTATCGAATACGAATACGTGATTCAAAGACGATCGAATAATTTCAAAGGAATTGTCAAGGTAGTCGTGGATGGGATTCTAGAGGGCAAGTTTAATTATGTCTCATCCACGTAGAATAATAGATAAAAGCGAACCAAAGTGCACTCGGTTGATCAGACCATCATGCACCGGTTCTGATTAGACCATATGTTAGTGGGTGCGATCCAATTAACATATGTCTTGGACAAGCTCGATAAGGAATAAGCTTGCAAAAACTAGGCTACATTAGCATCATTAGTCTAGATAGTAAAAATATAGGCACGTGAGATTAAGATTGAAATAAAGAACCAATATGAATAGTCTAAGTGTCATAAGGATCTAAGTCTTGAATGAAGCTTGAACTTATGCAGTCGTCCTAGTTTCCTTGTCTATGGCTTAGTTGGCTAGATGGATTAGGGTCTTCTAAATTCTGGAACCTAATTGAACTTGCTAATATAGGTCACAAGGACAAAAGGATTGCTAGGTCACAAAGCATTCTACCCAACTCAAAAGAATTAAACTAAGGGTGTTTGGGACATCTAACCAGTAGGGTCAATCTCTAGCAAGCACGAAGAAAAGATAAGAATAATGATAGGAAGAATCAAGCAAGATGCAATCGACGAGTCAAACGGCAGATAAAATCTAGGAAGGAGGTCGAGTACGTGGATGAGATCCTAGACTTCTAATCCTATTCGCAGGCTTGCTTGGTACGGTAAAATAACCAAACAATTTATCTTGACCTGCATGGGCCACCACAAAAACATGTAACACCCCAGTCCCAAAATACGTAGGACTAGGAACGTAGACATGCCAGCCGTATAATAAATATACGTAAGCTGTAAAATGCAGTAGAACCATAACTAATCTCATCCACAAAATGTAAGAATAAAAGATATATAATGATAATGAATTGTCTTGATACAATATGTTGGGCGGAGACAAATCTACTACCAACAAGTAAAGGAAAAATACATGAGAAAAGAAATAATTTTTGGCGAGCGAAGCGAAGACGATCCAAGTGCAATCATCCTCGAAGAAATAGTGATGATCATGGCCACGGCTAGAACACCTGCGAAAGACAAGAGCACACACCTGGAGAGATAACCAGGTCCTCGGAGGGACGTAACAAGATACATAATATCATGCCATATAAACTGAATAAATATTGCTCAAATAAATAAGTCAATTGAATTATAACATGGTCCAATACACACCTATTGAACTAGCTTACCATCCCCCCAACCAAACAAGGACAGGAGATGGTAAACTAATTCATGGTGACGTATCTTTCCATGCTATGAATCCAATATGGTATCCGGACCCCAACAAGGTTCAATACCTTCTCATCGAAGTAGTAAGCCACACCTACAACCAAACAAGGACAAGATGTGACGAACTAATCCGCAACAAGTTATTGTTCCAAGCCACGGTCAGATACAAGTACTCAAACCAAAAGTACTCGTACCTAACGGATAAAGGTGCCTAACAGTTCTATGTGAAATATAGTTAAGAACAACCCTTCCTACGCATGGGTCCTGGCTAAATGGGATCAGCGTAGTCCCCCCTTGGGGCACCAGAGGCCCAATCAATAAGAGCATAACGTTTCGCAGAACGTCAGTGGCCGTCAGTAATCATGGGTCATCAATCCCGTATCTCCAGCGGAGCTTCCGGGTCACAAAAGGAAAAGTGCATCGAAGTCCATACGCTAAAGAATTGTCCTCCCCGCCCAATGCCTAATATGTTGTATCCACAACAGTAAACCTCTATAACCGCTAATTCAAAACTAGCATACAATTCTATAAGCGGTTATTCCTATCGCATGGCTTATACGCACCGGTGGCCAGCCAGTCACGCATGTCCGTGTTCTACATGCGACAGACAACTTCATGTTACAACGTGTCAAGGCCAATGAATGCAACACACAAGGTGGTCCCTTAAATCTAGGTTTAATGTGTAAGAAAAATAATACATAGCAGGAAATATAAATGAACAGTAAGTCCTAACAGGTTATGCCATGTATCACAGTTTATTTTACATAAAGAAAATAATAAATAATGCATGAATATGAGCTAAAATAAATAAACAGCAAATGACAAGGTGTCTTGCCTGGTAGGACGCCTGGTGTGCTGCGATAATTATGGTGGCATGAACTGCGACTTTGGTGCAACAACTACGCAAGGGGACCTCTGTTGGCGGTACGGATGGTTCCATCGAGTCTAGGACGGTCAATTTAGTTAGGGTCAATAGGTGGAAGGAAAGAATTGGCAAGGGATAGGAAGATTGGGCTTAGTCTTGGACATGAGATTGATGGATAGAATTTGGATAAATAACATTTATGATTTTAGGAAATTATTTATAATAAATGAGAACTTATATTTTTGTAAGTTAAAAATATAGTGTTTAGATAAATACTAAAATATAAAAAAACTGTGTTCACATAAAACTCTTAAGTTTGTAGAAATACAATTTAGGTAGAAAACTATATTTTCCAAAAATATTCTAAGAGAAACAAAATAATTCTAGAAAATTATTTAATGCTAAAATCCATATTTGTAAAACTATAATTTTGTCAAGTAGTTTACCTTAAATAAATAGAAAATTTACAACAATATATCTTAGCCTATAATATTGTTGTTACCAATAATAAAAACTGTTTTTATGAAATTTATCTATTTTGGCTAGTAAAGCAATTAAAATAATAATTGGTACTAATAGTACAATAACAAGGATATAGTAATAATATTTTAAATTATTTATCAAATATTACATACTGTATAACAAAGATCTTGGTAAAAAAATAACCCAATTAGGAAAACAACAACAACATTAATAATAATAATAATAATAATAATAATAATAATAATAATAATAATAATAATAATAACTACAGTAATAACTCTATCCAAGTAATAATAATAATAATAATAATAATAATAATAATAATAATAATAATAATAATAATAATAGTAATAACAATACTGATAATTATTATAATAATAATAATAACTAAAAAAATTGTATATAACTATACTAATTAAAACAAAATTATCAAAGTTGACACTATAACAGACAAAACCAAAAATACACTATGAATTAATAGTGCTTGTAGGGAACTATAAAAATAAGGACAACTGTTCTCTCAAACAATAATAATTAACAATTAAATAATCAAATGATAAAATAAATAAAAAAATTCGAACAGAATCATATGGTTCTCCTCCTTCGAGGAGAACCCAACAAAACCAAAAAAAGAAACAATGATTTGAGAGGGGAGAGAGAGGATAAGAGAGTGAGAGAGAGGTCGGGGGAAGAGGTAGCGGGCGGAGTGAGGGAAAGGCAGGGCGGAGGGGGAGAGAGAGGGAGAAGGTGAGGAGTACGAGCCGGAGAGAAGTCGGCGACTTGGGGAAGAAGTCGAGGGTGCTATAGCAGGGCGGTGCAGACTGAGGGAGAGGCGGCGCCGGCGGATGCAGGGGAACGGAGGCTGTGGGAGAGGCGGCGCCGGTGGATGCGGGGGAGCGGAGGCTGTACGCGGAGGGTTTCAGGAAGAGGGCGGCGCTGCTCGAGCCGAGATGGCCGGGGGGAGAGAGTGGACGACCGGCGGAAGTGGGCACGGTGGAACGCGGTGGGGAAGCTCGGGATACGAGAGAGATGGACGGAGGGTCGGCGGTTGGTGAGCAGAAATAGGGGCGGTCGGCGGAGATCCAGTGGGGCGGACGCGGCTGTTCGTCGGCGAGGCATCCAGGTGAGTTGAGGGAGGGTGCGTGTGTTTAATTTTAGGGTTTTATTTTCTGGTGGTTTTTGGTCGAGATGGTGGTGGTGTTCTTGGGGTCGGGGAGTGGTGGTGGCTGGGTGTGGCCGGAGATGCCGACGGCGGTGGTGGTGATGGTTGGGCTGTGCTCGGGGTGAGCAGAGTGGAGATGGTGCTGGGATTGGCAGAGGTGGAGGTGGCTGTGGGGACGGTGGTTGGCCGGAGTTGGCCGATGGTGGTGAAGATGGTGGTGGCGAGTCCGGGGCTGCGGTGGTAACCGCGGGGATGGGGATTTCTGACGTGTGGCCGAGATACGGCAGTGGTGGTTTTGGGTGCTGACGGTGATGGTGAAGGAATAACGAGGGAAGGATGATGGTAGTCGTGGTCGAGAGGGGAGGTCATAGGACGGTGGTTTAGGGTAGCGTCGTATCGGGTGTGTCTGACACGACGGGAAAGGATGTTCGGAGTTGTCGGACATGGGATGAAAACAATTTATGTGTAAAAGAAGAGAATAGTGGATGGGAAGTGGGACACGGGCACGGACACGATGCACATATTTTTGGTTGTAGAATTTGGAGAATAGAATACATGGATGTGTACCTGCCTATTTATAGGATGTAGGAATTCCCATTTGGATAGGATTAGGAAAAGATTTAAATCCCTAATAGATAATTTGCTACTAATTTAAAATCAAATTCAAATCCAAATCTAATTCAAATCAAATTTAAATTCCATCTTTTATATTAAATAAGATAAATCAACTTTCGAACATAGGTATTAATTTAATTATTTAAATAGATCGATAAAATCAAATCAAAATATTTATAATAAATGAGAACTTATATTTTTGCAAGTTAAAAATATAGTGTTTAGATAAATACTGAAATATAAAGAAACTGTGTTCACAGAAAACTCTTAAGTTTGTAGAAATACAATTTAGGTAGAAAACTATATTTTTCAAAAAAATTCTAAGAGAAACAAAATAATTCTAGAAAATTATTTAATGCTAAAATCCATATTTGTAAAACTATAATTTTGTCAAGTAGTTTACCTTAAATAAATAGAAAATTTACAACAATATAGCTTAGCCTATAATATTGTTGTTACCAATAATAAAAACAATTTTTATAAAATTTATCTATTTTGGCAAGTAAAGCAATTAAAATAATAATTGGTACTAATAGTACAATAACAAGGATATAGTAATAATATTTTAAATTATTTATCAAATATTACATACTGTATAATAAAGATTTTGGTAAAAAAACCCAATTAGGAAAACAACAACAACATTAATAATAATAATAATAATAATAATAATAATAATAATAATAATAATAATAATAATAACTACAGTAATAACTCTATCCAAGTAATAATAATAATAATAATAACAATACTGATAATTATAATAATAATAATAATAACTAGAAAAATTGTATATAACTATACTAATTAAAATAAAATTATCAAAGTTGACACTATAACAGACAAAACCAAAAATATACTATGAATTAATAGTGCTAGTAGGGAACTATAAAAATAAGGACAACTGTTCTCTCAAACAATAATAATTGACAATTAAATAATCAAATAATAAAATAAATAAAAAAATCCGAACAGAATCATATGGTTCTCCTCCTTCGAGGAGAACCCAACAAAACCCAAAAAAAGAAACAGGGATTTGAGAGGGGAGAGAGAGGATAAGAGAGTGAGAGAGAGGTCGGGGGAAGAGGTAGCGGGCGGAGTGAGGGAAAGGCAGGGCGGAGGGGGAGAGAGAGGAAGAAGGTGAGGAGGACGAGCCGGAGAGAAGTCGGCGACTTGGGGAAGAAGTCGGGGGTGCTATAGTGGGGCGGTATGGACTGAGGGAGAGGCGGCGCCGACGGATACAGGAGAGCAGAGGCCGTGGGAGAGGTGGCGCCGAAGCGTGCGGGGGAGCGGAGGCTGTGCACGGAGGGTTTCAGGAAGAGAGCGGCGCTGCTCGGGCTGAGATGGCCGGGGGAAGAGAGTGGACGACCGGCGGAAGAGGGCGCGGTGGAACGCGGTGGGGAAGCTCGAGATGCGAGAGAGATGGACGGAGGGTCGGCGGTTGGTGAGCGGAAACAGGGGCGGTCGGCGGAGATCCGGTGGGGCGGACGAGGCTGTTCGCCGGCGAGGCGGCCAGGTAAGTTGAGGGGGGTGTGTGTGTTTAATTTTAGGGTTTTATTTTCTGGTGGTTTTTGGTCGAGATGGTGGTGGTGTTCATGGGGTCGGGGAGTGGTGGTGGCTGGGTTTGGCCAGAGATGCCTGTTTTCCATAAATAAATTTACTTTATTTATTGTGTATCTGGGAAAATTACAACTATAGGAATCTAATCTAGAAGGCGATTACTTTATCCCTTGGACGATGCGATGAAGAAAACTCGAACTTCGAAGAACTTGGACAGCAACTGGGCAATCTCTCTGTTCTCTCTGAATTGTCTGTGTGTCTGATGAAGATGAAGAAACTCTCTTTTATAGAGTTCTGGATAACTGTTCTGAAGCATACGCTCAGTCAACTACTTGACGTATGCATAACTGCAGGGACGCGTGGCGAATTCTGGTGGAGACACATTAGAGTGCGGTTGAAAGTAGTGGAATATATCTAGGAGAGATTGATGGCATGGATGCCACGTTGCATAACTTCTGAATAAGTGGGTAACTGAGTACAGGACACGTGAGAACATGTATTGACTGTACGTTTAAAATCATCTTGAATGCATTTGCTGTGATACGCTATCTTTGTTGAAGAGGAGTCATACGCTAGCTTTTGAAGGCACATGTCTTGTATATGCTGACTTGGACAGTATAGAGCCACATAAAGCTGATACGCTCACTTTCTTGACAAGGAATCGTATGAAGTCCATACGCTCACTTTATTGGCAAGGAGTCGTATGGAGTCCATACTCTCACTTGATTGGCAAGGAGTCGTATGGAGTCCATACGCTCACTTGATTGGCAAGGAGTCGTATGGAGTCCATACGCTCACTTGATTGGCAAGGAGTCATATGGAGTCCATACGCTCACTTGATTGGCAAGGAGTCATATGGAGTCCATACGCTCACTTGATTGGCAAGGAGTCGTATGAAGTCCATACGCTCACTTGATTGGCAAGGAGTCGTATGAAGTCCATACGCTCACTTGATTGAGCATTAAAGAAGTAGACACGTGGCTGTCCTCAATCTTCTCAAATACGCCATATCTTCTAATATCTCTCGAGCGTCGTGCCGCAGATATGATGGCTGACAGACTGTCAGAAATGACAGTAATGATGTCTGTACATTTATGATGGCTGATGAGCTGTCCTCGTAAGAGACACAAATAAATTCTCGAAAACCCATCTGACGGTTAATCTTTATAGGGCAGCTGTCTTTGTACGAAAGACGAAGTGTCAGATTCATCTTCCATTAAATGTATGCTGTGCTGTCAAAAATAATAAAATATTCTCTGAGCGTATGGCCTTTGGATGAGCGTATGGCCTTAGCTGAGCGTATGGCCTTTGAGCGTACGGCTTTTGCTGAGCGTATGGCCTTGAGCGTATGGCTTTGGCTGAGTCTCATGTCAGCGTGTCATAATTTTTCACACCCTACAAGACCCCCTTCAAAGTTTTCAAACTTTATGATTTTCAAAAGTTCGAAATTACTTTGAACTTAAAGTGGGAATAAGTCTTGACACGCTGGCATGAGTTTGTTATCTTCCTCCATATCAGTGCAAATCTTTAGGAATTCTGTTTAAAGAACGGCCGCCGTTTAGACTTCTCTTTTCTTCTATAAATAGGTCTTTCAAAACCTAATTCATTTCTTTACTTTTTGCATTTGCCTTCGAGAGAGAAAAAGCCCCAAAACTCAAACTTCTTCTTCTTTGACTCAATCTTCATCAATGGCGCCCAAGGTTGACGCTGCTGCGAAGGGAAAGGGGAAGGCTCCTGCGGAGTCATCTCAACCTGCCGCCCCTGCTGCTAAGAAGACTACTGATGAGCGTGTCCGACGAAGTGAACGCCCATTGAAGCCCCTCTATGGTGAGGATGTAGATGATGAACAGTAACTATCCCCTATTTAGGGCTCTGGTTAGAACAAGATCATAAAACGTATCCCCCTTTTTAGGGTCAAATACGTCAGAAAATACGCTTCCCTCTTTAGGGTTTAGCCGTATTCCATATTATTTCATTTATACGAAAAAATATGTTTGAAGCGTATTCTGTAAGATATGCGTATCTTTGATAGAAATGTCAAAATACGCTGTCTTTGAAAGAATACGCTATGTCAAGTTGTCTCACTGAGATACGCTAACTCCTGTGTTAGCGTATTTTTTTGATGATCATCTTTGTCAACCATACGCTGATACGCTCAAGCTGAACATAAACTGAACTTAAAATTTATCATACGCTTAGGATAGACTGAGCGTATAAGTGATATCTGAATCCATCATACGCTTAGGATAGAGTGAGCGTATGTTAATCTTTAAACTTGTTATACGCTTAGGATAGACTGAGCGTATGTTGAACTTTGAGTCTGTCGTACGCTTAGGATAAACTGTGCGTATATTGAACTTTGAGTCTATCTCTTGATGTTGAAGATTTCTAACGTCTTATTCTTCTTTTGCAGTGGATATTCTGGCTCAGGAGGCACAATTTGAAGGATGTGTAGGAAACAATTATAAAAGTGACCTATCACATGTCCATTTTCCTCAATTCGATAGACCTTCTACTAGGATAGCTCTTCTGACAAATCAGGAGAATGACACCTTGCTGAATTTGATGAATGGACTGCCTCTACAGAGTATGGATAGTGCTACCCACTCGAAGCCAGCATTTCTTTTTGGAGATGCTATTGATATAAACTCCCAGCCTGCTCTTGATAAAGTGTCATACTCATATTATAGAGATGGTGATGCGAATCAGCCAATGTATCTGACTGGTTTATCCAAAAGCATCAACATAGCTCGCTTATTCCACGCGAGTCATCAAAGGCAAATGAAGTGGGATATCACTCCATCCCGTCAAGCAAAAGCTGGATGGATAGGATATCGTCAAGGAAGATTCCGCAGTGGTACTGAACCACATGTCTCAGTTTTGCGAGGACTGCTGCCAGCTACCATTCCTCCTGAGGACTCGGCACTTCTGAGGCAAGTTAGAGTCCCAATCTTTGCAAATGAATTTGTTCAGCTGGAAAATGCTGTTTACCCAAA
This sequence comes from Iris pallida, assembly GCA_029216955.1. NCBI lineage: Eukaryota > Viridiplantae > Streptophyta > Magnoliopsida > Asparagales > Iridaceae > Iris > Iris pallida. The sequence goes on from JANAVB010012600.1 coordinate 113,094, forward strand.
ACAGTCTATGAGGCTTACTGGTCTGGTGAACCCAAAAAATACCAGATGGATTGCTCTTGTAAGATGAATTCTGAAAAACTTTGGGGAACAGTTAAAGGTAATAGGCCTATATAATGCCATCAAGTGTACCGCTTATGGTTTTAGGCCAAACCCTAATTTGTTCTTAGCATTAGCGGAAAGGTATAATTACCGTACTGGCACTTTCATGACTCCCAGGGGCGAGATGGGATTCGCCCTCCATGAGATGGCACATATTTCTCAGCTGCCAACAGAAGATTTGCCATATGAAGAGTATATTCCTTTCATTGATGAAATGAATAAAATCTCCGATGCCAACCCACTGGTTCTTTATGTATTTGAAGAATTAATGTGCCATTACAGTATATGTAAGGCTTTTTATAAAGGACAAGGTGAAGAAGGAGATTCCAACTGCTATTCTTCTAAGTGGATGGCCTATTTATTTCAAGGCCGCACTGACAAAGTTCAAAAGAAGAAGAAGACTGATCAATATGTCGGTGAATTTAAACCCCTGAGTCAAGCTGAGATTGACAAACTAATCCGGGACACCACTCATGACGACATCGTCATTGAAGAAGACGAAGGCACCTACAAAGCTGGTGATAGGTTGGAGACCTATATAAAGCAAGGTAGCCGGGAATTATCTGCTGAAGGTCATCTGGCCGGATTTATATCCCTCTGGCTGAGAAAATTTGTAGTACCTGGCACCTGTTCAGCAGACAGGATGCACAGAAGAGTTGTCTTTGCAGCAGTCCATCTGACTTTCGGGTACAAGATGGATTTACTGACAGCAATGACATGCCGTCTGAATGCTGGCTTAAGGGCATATACAGACAGGATGTTTGAATTGGCGAAGAAGAAGCTCACAACCTTTCCCCGGGTAGAAATGCCATTTACATATTTATTTGGGTGGCTGCTCCTCCATTTCGAATCTCTCATGAATGTCGGAATGGCTAGACCAGATGATACCTTTTTGGAAAGATACAGTCACACACCCAAGTGGAAATATGACACTCTGACAGATTGTAGAACCATATTAAACAGGGAAGAATTATGGAGCTTCACTTGTGTTCCTCCACCTGTTGGTTATGAAACTATGCCTGGGAAATTGATTGATGGCATTGGTGCCAATGAGTTGGATGATATTCAACATGAATGGCTGAAGAGAATCAGGCCATCGCACTTAATCTGCCGCCGTGACAACATCACTTATCTGGAGCCATATCTTCCGAGTAGGTTTGTACGGCAATTTGGTTATGATCAGTTGCATGTGGGAAATGCAACGACATGTTTCGGCTACCAAGGCGGATTAATCGATGGCGCCAGAGCTTGGATATACTATATTGCTAAAGGTACCGGAGCTACCTTTTCTATGCCAGATCCGGTTACTTATCGGAGAGGAGCTAGAATATTGGCATCTTATGCCAAATTCTATGTATCGGCTAATACCTTTGATAAAAAATTCAGCATCTTAGGTAGAAGCTTTATCCATGTTGAAAAGAGATCAACCAAATCAGCCCTGCCAAGAGATTGTCATGACCAAGAAGATCCTCTGGCTACTGATGAAGTTGATGATGAAGTTTTAGAGACTTTCTTCTCCGTTGAACTTCATCAGCCATTACATGTACCCATTGGAAGTGCCGAAGAGAGTGTATCTGCCGACAGTACACCAAAAAGGAAACGGGGCAAGGAAGCTTCTGGGCCTGCTCCAAAAAGGGTTACTCGGGCAGAGGCTCGTAATCGTGGAAGATGAATCAGAGATACGGACGAAGCAGGTAGTGTCTCCAAAGATGATTATCCTACTATTCCACTAACAAAAAGAATAGGAAAGAAAGTAATAGTTTCAAAGACTAAATTCGTGATTTGTCTCGATGCAGAGAGTCCTACCAATCGTGTCGAGCGATTGGCTTTAGAAAAGCAAGCTGCCTTTGCTTTTTCTGTAAAAACAGAATCCATTGAAGAAGATGTGCCTGAACCTGCTGGATCATCTATGCCTTCTGATATGGAGTCGATTCCGCCAACGGCCGATGATGCGCAGGTGATTAGTCAACCCGCGGTAGAGGCCGAGGATCAGACTAACACAGCTAATGACTTACTGATTTCGGGAGAATCAGTGAAGGAAGCCACTATTCTCAAGCCAATTGCCAAAGTTTCGGAGAGCAATAAGAGTGACGAGGAACAGGTTGACTATGAACCTTCGTCTCGTTCCTTTGAAGAAGAAGACATGGAGATAGACGATGAGTCACCATCTAAAACTCCAATTGATGTACTGAAGATAATTGGTTAACATTCAGGGTTGACTCCAAAGCCGGAGAAACATCTAGAAATAGAAGTTCAAGTTCCGAGTACTTCTGGGGCGGGCAGCAGTGAAATAAATCCAGTGTCAGAAAGCACTCTGAACAGACTACGAGCTGGGCTGAATGATCCAAAGGAAACGGAATACGAACCAGCTCCAGGTAATATTTTATTCAGCAAAGTTTTGTCTTTTCCTTGCTTTATTGTCTTTGTAATTTTGATCATGCTTCTTTAATTCCAACAGTTGTAGGAACTGCACCGGCAATGAGTTCGACTCAAGCCCCACTTGTCCAGACTGATATGGGTGAGGGGAGTTCACATTTGCCTAGTTCCCCAAAAGCACCCACTTCAGCTCCCAGAATAGAGACTCCTCCAGCTCCTTCCTTTACAGTTGCAGCGACTCCCGGTTTTGAAACAGGGATAGCAAAGGTCATGGGGATGTATTCAGATATTATTTATTCATACCTGGATACATTCTCAAGGCGACTTATAAAGGATGAAACTATGCCTTTTTTGAGTCTTCGAGCGGCAATTAATTTCCCGCTTTTAGCTTTGAGACAGGCTGGTATGAGACCCAGTGTGTCTTCTTTGAGCATCTCCTGAATGATTTAGAAGCAACCATCCATAAATACTGGGAGATCAAAAAGGAGGATATTAAGTCTTTGACTGCAGTTGAGATTGCCCAATTAGAAAGTGAAGCTCAAGCTCAGCACATTGCTTTGAAGGAATTCCTCGCTCTGTCTTCTGAACAGTTAATGGCGAAAGATGAAGAAATAATAACCACTCGTCAGAAGATGGAGCGCCTGGAGAAAGATAAAGCATCAAAAGTCGATGAGCTCAAGAAATTGAAAGAGGAGTTGGCTCGTCTTCAGGAGTGAATTGCCTCCGTAGAAAAGGAGCAATCGGAGATTGCCACTGCTCATATCTCTGAAGCTGAACGCTGCCAACTTTTACAGCAAGAGCGAGAACTGATGCAGGTTAATCAGATTGAAAAGACCAATCGTCGTAGCTCTATTATCGTAGATTATTATCAACGAATGGTCGGAGTTGAAGCAGCAGAGCGGATCCAAAAAGCTCATGAAGAAAAGATGAATAATGTAATTGTTCATATTCAGGAGATAATTACTCCTCCTAAATAGATCTTTTACATTTTTCATGTGCTGAATTTTTGAAATCCACTTGTAATCAATATTTTGACTTTGATTAAAGAAATGAATATCTTGACTTGATTTCAATTCTGTGGATGATATTTTTGTAGAAAATATGTTCAGAGGTAAATAATACATGACATATTTTAATAGAATAGAATATACAAATAAACTTTGTAATTCTATCAGATGATATTAAACCAAAGATAATTTTAGCTTAATACTGATTAGAGAAAACATAATTCAGATATAAAGATATCTTTAGACTCTATTTTCCATGATCTTTGAACTCGGAAATCAAAAGACTAGATATCATTTTCATAGAATAGAAAATATGATACTGAGATAGAAAATTCAGAGGTAATATGGACGTGATTTTCTATATGAGATCTTTATTAAATACACTGGGGATCTAATAAGACAGAATATCAAATTCTCTGGGAAGATGATACGTGGTAGAATATCAGTTTTCGCTGGGGATAACGATATTGAAATAACTTTTGTAGGGAAGAATTCACTCTAATTTTATATTTGCTGGAGAATAATAAAAATATTATATATTGATAAAATTTATACATAATATTTCTTTAAGAATTTACCATTGATAGGCATCATCGTGATTTTACCGTCCATAGAGGCAAGCTGATATGCTCCATTAGAGAAGACTTTGTTTACTACGAATGGGCCTTCCCATTTCGCGTCAAATTTGCCTTTGCTCATATGTGTCATAGTCATCGGACGTCTGACTGTAAGGACCAGCTCTCCTTTCTGATATGCTCTGACTTTGACTTTCCGGTTAAAAGCTTTTGAAATTCGGGCCTGATACAGTTCGATATTTTGTTGAGCATACAATCGCTTTTCATCTAGAGCTTCCAACTCTTGAAGTCGAAGACGATCATTATTCTCTGTTGTAAGCTCATTGGAGATTGCGATTCTTAGAGAAGGAATCTGGATCTCAAGGGAAAGAACAGCTTCACACCCATATACCAAAGAGAAAGGCGTACATCCAGTCGCATTGCGAATTGTGGTGCGGTAGGCCCATAAGCATTCACCAAGCTTCTCGCTCTAGTTGCGTTTGTTGGAAGAAACGAACTTTTTCAAGAGTTTGATGATCGTTTTATTGAAAGCTTCTGCCAATCCATTAGCTGCTGGATTATATGCTGTAGAAGCTAAATTATTGATTCGATGGTCGTCGCAGAATCGAGTAAATTTCTGACTGACGAACTGCGGTCCGTTATCATGAATAATACACCGAGGAACACCAAATCGATAAATGACATGATGTTTGACGAAGTTGATGACATTGGAAGCTTTGACTTCAGATAACGGGATTGCTTCAGCCCATTTGGAAAAGTAATCGGTTATTGCTAGAATAAACCGATGTCCTTTTGATGATGGTGGGTTGATAGGACCAATGACATCCATGTCCCAAGCCTCAAAGGGCCATGATGCCGCTGTTGGGTGTAAGAACTCTGATGGTTGATGGATAAAGTCTGCATGAATTTGACAGGCTTTACATTTCTGAGCATATTGAATAGCGTCAGCCACCATCGTGGGCCAATAATAACCCATACGTCGGATATGATCTTGAAGTTTAGGACCTGGTTGATGGACTCCGCAGACACCATCATGTGCTTCACGGATTATCTGTTGTGCTTCTTCACCAGCGATGCATCGGAGGAGAAGACCGTCGTAGGTCCGACGATATAGTGTCTTCGTTGTATGATTATAATAGAATCTGAGAGATCGACGCCGGATAGATGCTGCTTCGTTCGGATTATCGGGAAGTATGTCATATAACACAAAGTCTAAAAATGGACGTCTCCAGTCTTCAGTTATGGCTTCTGTTTTGTTAAAAAAAACATATTCCATAGTAGAATCGGAAGAAGACGAGGACATTCTGTCAAACTTTAATCCGGTATTAAGGTTGGAGGAAAGTTCATCAAGGTTGAGAGAATTTTCGTCTGGATTGTGGGAAAAACCCAAAGCCAAATTATTCTCAACGTGGAATAGTTCTCTGTTATAAACCACTATCACTTGCTGACGTCTGATTGGTATGGCTAACACAGCGGCTAGATTAGCCAAAGCATCGGCTTCTGCATTACAGGCTCGTCGAACATGTTCAATAAAGAAACCTTCAAAGGAGGATGCCATAGAGAGTGCTGCTCGATGATAGGGTATCAAATCCTGATGACGGACTTCATACGTTCCTCTGATCTGATTGACAATAAGCTTGGAGTCTCCGTAAACTTCTAAATATTGAATATCCAGATGTTTAGCAAGTTGAAGACCGATGAGCAACGTATTGTATTCGGCTACATTGTTTGAACATGGTTGATCCAGAGAATAAGCCCTCTGAATAGTTAGTCCTTCTGGGGATACGAGAACAATCCCAACTCCGGCGACAATATCGCCATTAGGACCTATTCTAGATGCTCCATCAAAGAATAGACGCCAGGTAGGAGTTTCTTCAGAAATCAGATTTAAATCCAGGAATTCATCTGGAATCTCATCATATAATTTAGAATCTTCTGGAATCGCATGAGCTGCCAGAAAATCAGCAAGAGCCTGTCCTTTAACTGACTTCTGAGGAATATAATGCATGTCGTATTGAGCTAACAAGATTCCCCAATTAGCTAATCTGGAGTTGAGAATACCAGATTTCTTTATCATAATCCTGATGGGATTCACTCTGGAAATGACATGAATTGTTTGACCGATAATATAATGTCGCGTCTTCTGAACAGCAAACATTAATGCTAGGCATTCTTTCTCGATTGGAGAATAACGCGGTTCAGCACCTGTCATTGTGCGACTGAGATAATAAATAGCCTGTTCATGGCCATCTTTATTTTTCTGGGCGAGTAATGCACCGAGAGAATGATCCATGGCTCGAACATATAGAAGGAATGGTATTCCCGAGACGGAAGGTACCAAAACCGGAGGGTTCATGAGATACTGTTTGATATCGTCAAATACTTTTTGACATTCTTCGTTCCAGACGAAAGATACACCTTTCTTCAGAAGTTTGTTGAATGGTCTGCAGCATCCTGATAAGTTGGAAATGAATCTCCTGATATAAGCAATTCTTCTTTGAAATCCTCGTAGCTCTTTTAAGGTGCGTGGAGGACGTATCTCTTGAATGGCTTTGATCTTCTCGGGATCCACGTATATACCTTTAGCGGTAATGACGAAGCCGAGAAATTTGCCACTAGAGACGCCCAGGAAGGACTTAGTAGGGTTCATTTTAAGTTGATGCTGACGCATTAAATCAAAGATAGTCTTCAAATCTTGGATGTGATCCTCCTTTCGTCGACTTTTGACTGCAATATCATCAACATAGCATTCGACTATTTTCCGGAGATGTTCGCAAAATATAGTACTCATTGCTCGCTGATATGTTGCTCCTACATTTTTGAGACCAAACGGCATCACTGTATAACAGTATGTACCGATCGGCGTTCTGAAGGAAGTATGTCTCTCGTCATCTGGAAACATTTTGATTTGATTGTATCCCGAATACCCATCCATGAATGACATTCGTTCGAAACCACATGTGTTGTCGATCATGACATCGGTAATTGGAAGAGGAAACTCGTCTTTAGGACAAGCTGCATTGAGATCGCGAAAGTCTATACAGACTCGGATCTTGCCGGTCTTTTTGAGGACAGGAATAATGTTAGCCACCCATTCAGGATGTTGTTCCTCTCTAATAAATTTGGAAGCCATAAGCTTGTTGACTTCAGCTTCAATTGCATCCATAATGTCTAGACGAAATCGTCGTTGTTGTTGTTTGACCGATTTAGCATTTGGCATGATATTAAGTTTGTGAGTTGCGATTTTTGGATCTAGTCCTGGCATATCCTCATAGCTCCAGGCGAAGACATCGATATAATCATGAATAAGCTTGATCATGTCTTGCTTGTCTGTTTCTGAAAGACTTTTGCTGATGAATATTGGTTTAGGGGGCCCCTCTTCACCAACATCAATTTGGATCAGTTTATCTTCAGTAGGAGGTTCTCTTTGCTCGAACCTGAATTCCCATTGGTTATCTAATCTCTGAGCCCATTGTTCTGATTCGGGTGATATTTTAAAATCATCCTCATCTTCATCATTTTCTTGTGGGCCATCAGCAGAGACCATATTGATGGATAGAATAGAACGATGAAGATCACCAATACTTGTGTCAGAATCCCAAGAGAGAGAATCGGAAGATTCGGATCGTTCGTCTCTATCGGATTCTGAATCCTCATGGACTACATTGATAAAGGAGGTAGGAGCAATGTAACCTAAACCACATTTTGTCCTCCCATATTTTAATGGAGGAATTCGAACAGGCATTCTTCTTCCTTTTCAATTATTGAGGCTGGTTCTGAAATCATAACCCATATTCTTGATGATGTTTTTGGACTGCTAACTGTAGCGACGTAGTTGTAATCTTCCAGTATCGTCGTTTGTGTCATCTTCTTCCAGGTTAGGAGGATTCTGGGGTCCTTTATAGAAGAATATTAGATTTTCTCCCAACTTTCTAACAGGGACCACGAAGTATGATTTTTGTATAGACTCTAATAATATTTCTATATGAAGAGTTTGAACAACTGCTATAGTTAGTGGCTCTAAGCTATCTAGCAATTGTAAATAACTTTGTACATAATTACAGACATCAATATACTGTAAAGGAGATGCTTCATTAATATTAGATGCTGTATTTACAAAAGAAGGCTGAGCCTTATCAGACTTAGTCAAATTAATGACTAAAGGGGGAGAAGAAGAGCGATCAGAAATTTTGTTTCGATTAAGATCGATAACAAAAGGCTCAGAAGAGGTGAGCTCCCTTGAAGAAGATCGTGGATAAGTAGTACGTCCACTGACCGGAATGACTAGAGTATCTGGTCTAGCCTGAGAAGATGGAAGGGGAGTGGTGCGTCCACTGACAGGAATTATCAGCGAACTTTGTGGAGCTTGGGAAAGTGATGAAGTGGTACGTCCACTGACAGGAATTATCAGTGAATCTTCTTCAGCTGGTTTAAGAGACTGCGGATGAGTGATACGCTATTTTACAGGAATAACAAAGGTGTCAACTTTTGATATCTCATCGTCGTTATCCATAGCTTGCAAAACTTTTGAGTATTCATCTTTGTACATGCGAGCGTCATTGAAGGAAGCTTCAACTCCTTTGAATGGATAGAGATCTGCAACTTCCTTTTGAACCTCTCCATTATCATCAACATATTTGAAGCATTGATGAAGAGTTGAAGGAACAACATTATGTTCATGCAAGAATGGTCTCCCCAATAGAGCATTATATGAGCATCCATGATTGTCGATGATGTAGAAAGTAACCTTAGTGCGAAGATCGCCTATTTGAAATTTGAGGCGAATCTTGCCCAAAGGCTCACTTTTTCCTTGATTGAATCCCAGGATGGTAGTGATAGTACTGGAAAGACTATGCACGGGTATCTTCAGTGCATCTAGCATAGTTTTTGGCATAATACTGAGAGCGGATCCTGGATCAATCAGTAGACGATCAACCTTCATGGAATCGATATATCCTGTATGATATAAAGGACGGTCATATCGATTATCCTCTAGCAGCATATCGTCCTGCGTAAAGATAATGTTTGGAATTAATTCTAATACATTATGGCAATGAAGACGAGAGACTGGTTCTGTTTTCGACTTCTTGAGGAGAGTTAGGCAGGTTTCTGCTTGCAACAATGCTTCACTCAGAGTTTCTCGAGTCTCTTTAGAGAGGCGTAAGAGCTCAAAGATTGACAATTTAGCTAGTGTATTGGCAAGTTGAGCCAATATATCAAAATTATAAGGCTTTTCAAGTCCTGTAGGAGATGACTTCTTCAATGGTTTGTCGAAGCGGACTTGTTGTTTGCCTTTGTCAGCTGCTGTTGGTTTAGAAGGAACCGTCTCAACAGGAACATTAGAAGGTTCTTCATTAGAGATTGGTGTTGTAACCGGAGGGACATCAGGAGTTTCTTCAGGAATTTCAGCATAATCTTTCAGATATATTTTCCTGACCGAGTTCCAGCAAGAACTTCGCCTTCAGGCTCAGGTTCAGGGTTTATCGAAACCATGTTGCAATTCTTCATTTTGTTCTTGGTTCTTTTGTGTTTGATGAGAGCTTCATTCCAGAAACCAAGGCCAACGCGAGATTGATTATGTCTCAAAGTGATGGCTAAAGGTGCTCGGAGTCCTTTGCCTGAGTTCAAACCAGGAGCAGTGGCTAGATCATAACCCATCTTCGCCATTAATTTACGAGATTGTGAACTATATAGGTAGAATGCAGGCTTGTATCTTTCTTTAACTTTAGGTACAGTTTTTACCTCCGTAGGGGGTGAATTTCCTGCCAAGATAAAAGTAGGGGTTAGAGAAAGATTGGGTGTGATACTAGAAGTCACATTGCATGACTTAGTCTTTCCAGGCTTCTTTTTAGACAAAAGAGTCTTCCGAGGAGAAGAGGAAGGCGTTTCGAACTCCGTCATTAAATCCGGGTAAATCCACATGATCTCTCCCTTCTTAGTTGTGACAGGAACAAGTCCTTCATTCTGTGCTGGTGGGATGTTCACAACTTCAAGAGTTGTTTTGGGGATAGGAACAATCCTACTTTCCACCATTAACGGAGGGAAGTCACCGAACTGCATTGAGATCACATTTGTTGTGACTGTCTTGTCTTTAGGTGTCAGTGTTACAGCTCCTGATTTAATTATTTCTTGGATCTTTTCTTTTAATATATAGCAAGACCGGATTGTATGACCCAGCATTCTATGATATGGACAGTATTTTGGGTGATCCGTCTTGTTGGCTTCATCAGGCTTTTTGATTTTTGGCAATTGAATCTTGTTACCTTTGAGCAAGCATTCAAAGATACCCTGAACATCGTCATCGTCGAAAGAATACTCTTCCTTCGGTCAAGGAGGTCTCTGTTGTTGATTTGTTGGAGCTGGGATAGCTTGAGTAGTCTTTGTCTCCTGGCTATTGCTCTGGAGATTGACTTCAAGAGCCTCTTTTCCTTTACGATTGTTGGGTCGAGCACTATTGCTAGTACTCTGATTTGATTCTTTGGAAGCCATTTGTACCCCCAGGCCTTTGAAGGTCTCAGCACTGACTTCGGCAGCTTTGGCACTGACGATGAACGAAGGCCAATCTTGGAACTGAGTGGATCCTGTCCACATGCTGATGATTGGTAAGAGATTCGACTTGCAAGTATCGATAGTAACAGCATCGGGAGTTCCAAGAGGCATTTTGAGGGCTTCTCTTCGGAATCTTTCAATAAATTCCTCAGTAGTTTCATTATTTTTCTGTTTGATTCTTATAAGAGCAGACATAGTCATGTCATTGAGCCCTTCATAGAACCGTTCCAGAAACATTTGTTTGAAACCGGCAAATGAGGTAATGCACCCATCAGGGAGACTTCTATACCATTCATAAGCCGTTCCCTTGAGACATCCGACGAATACCCGAGTGAGGAGGGCATCGCTTGGTTGCAACTGATCAGTCATTACCTCAAAGTGATTAATAAACTGACTTGGGGAGGTAGTCCCATCAAAGAATGAGATGGTCGGAGGTTTGTATTTTGGGGGATATGATACTTGCTTCCATTCTATTGGATAAGGTTGCTTGATACCCAATCTTTGTAAACCATCCTTCTGTTTGAATGCCTCAAATTGAGTTCGGAGATTCCTTAATTCTTCAGTAACAACTCCGGAAGATTGTGGAGTTGTAGCTTATTGAGTGTAATTGGGAGGAGGGACTGCAGCATATGTACCACCCCTAGCTCTAGACTGACTTAGAGTGGGTTGTACAGGAACATTAGATTGTACCCCCGGAATAGTAGAGGGTTCCGGGTTTGGGGCAACATGAGTATTTAATACCACTGGTGGTGCTGCTTGTTGAACTTGCTTAGTTTGATGCTGAGCTTGCATAAGAGTATGCATAGCATTCAATGTATCTGCCATAGCTCGCAACTGTTGTTCCAAGGAAGAAATCCTCTGTTCATGAGCTTCAGTGCTAGTCGAAGTTTCATGATTGCCGTCTACCATATAAGTGGTAATTGTTCGAGGAATAGACGATAAAACAGTCTGTTCTGAATTATCGCTGTGAGAGTCAGTATCTTTCCCAGGGTTATTTACGGGAGTCAATACTGGGAAGTTGGACTCTCCAAGAAAGTCCTCTGTGATCTCCGGATTATCAATTGGATGAGAAGAAGAAGAGACTCTGGTAGAGGCTCCGGTCCTGGATCGGGTGCCGAGGTAAACACCATCTTCAGAATCTGACATAGCATCCGATCGTATTCTATCCCCAATATTTCTGGAGGTCATGTTGACAGAAGCATAGAGAGGTTCGTCTTCGTCCAGTATTGGTTCATATTGAATCCGTTCGAAAACAGATCGTCTTTTTGGTGAACAACAACACTGAATCACAACCCGAGGTTGGAAATTGCAACCATGCTTTTTATGGCAAATATGAGCAATGTCATAGCCAGATGGCGTATCGATTCTCCGTTTGTTTTGCAAATGTTCCCAAAGATCTATAGGAACAGATTGGGAAGTACTTGAAGATAGTTTCTGTGTAGAAACTTGTCTTTTATTTTTCTGTCTTCTTGGTTCTTGAGTGTATAAAGACTGATTAATTTGAGCGACATAGTTCCTGGCATATTCTGCATCAGGGTCTAGTACACTTGTCTTCGTTTGATAAGGCTTCTTTATACAGGAAGTGGAACTGAGATGATTCTGGTTAAGTTTGTTACGAAGATCCGTAGGAGATATGACTTTGGTATCAGTCTTGAATACTTGTAACTTGCCTTTCTCAGATCGAAAAATTTTGAGAGAAGGAAGATGGACATTATTCCGACTAGGAGTCGGTAATAATCCATCTTTAGAGGAAGTAGCCAAAAGGCATTTTCCTTTATTTGATCTAGTAAAAGTACTAGTCAAATTAACTCCAGAGGTAAAAACCTTAGGAGTAGAGGAGTTGACTAAAGAGTCTTTCTCCTTGGTTGGCACAAGGTGTGCAAGTTGTGGGGGAATCATTTGTATGTTCTGTGGAGGAGAACCCCCAGCTTGATTTTGAGAAACAGTCAAAGGACTGTATCTGTTGGCATACGCTGACTTCAGTTTAGAATTCTGGTCATACGCTGCCTTTTTATTAGCATACGCTGGCTTTGGCTTAGCGTACGCTGCTTGCTGTTGATTTTTGTCGTACGCTGCCTTTGCCGTACGCTGCCCTTTGACTGCCATGCTCACAGAGTCATTAATGGCTAAAGAGCCGACTGCTGTCGTAAGAGTAGAAGGAGAAGAGACTTGGACATATCCTGAGATGGTTTTCCTTGGACACGCTGACTTGGTTAAAGAACCCACTTTGTCAGCATGACTAGGAGAAGCCACTGTTGTTGTGTTCAGAGAAGCTGAGACGTGCTTCGTTGAAGTTAGAGACGTCTTCTTGTCAGCGTGAGAAGTGATAGAAGCGTCTCGGGCCGTCGAAGAAGACTTAGGGACATAGACAGAGCGTCCCTTCTTCTTGGCAGCAGGAAGAGCAGAGAAAGCAGTTCGGCCTTCCTTCGCCTTGAGCATTTTTTCGTAAGCAGATTGGTCGAATTGTACGACCATCGTCTTCTTCGTCGAGCCGATCGACGAAGTATCACATTGAGTTGTTGCTATCTCGTTGGAGGAGTCAGCTTTCCCCAGCAGAGTCGCCAATTTATTTTCCATAAATAAATTCACTTTATTTATTGTGTATCTGGGAAAATTACAACTATAGGAATCTAATCTAGAAGACGATTACTTTATCCCTTGGACGATGCGATGAAGAAAACTCGAACTTCGAAGAACTTGGACAGCAACTGGGCAATCTCTCTGTTCTCTCTGAATTGTCTGTGTGTCTGATGAAGATAAAGAAACTCTCTTTTATAGAGTTCTGGATAACTGTTCTGAAGTATACGCTCAGTCAGTTACTTGACGTATGCATAACTGCAGGGACGCGTGGCAAATTCTGGTGGAGACACATTAGAGTGCGGTTGAAAGTAGTGGAATATATCTAAGAGAGATTGATGGCATGGATGCCACGTTGCATAACTTCTGAATAAGTGGGTAACTGAGTACAGGACACGTGAGAACGTGTGTTGACTGTACGTTTAAAATCATCTTGAATGCATTTGCTGTGATACACTGTCTTTGTTGAAGAGGAGTCATACGCTAGCTTTTGAAGGCACATGTCTTGTATATGCTGACTTGGACAGTATAGAGCCACATAAAGCTGATACGCTCACTTTCTTGACAAGGAATCGTATGAAGTCCATACGCTCACTTTATTGGCAAGGAGTCGTATGGAGTCCATACGCTCACTTGATTGGCAAGGAGTCGTATGGAGTCCATACGCTCACTTGATTGGCAAGGAGTCGTATGAAGTCCATACGCTCACTTGATTGGCAAGGAGTCGTATGGAGTCCATACGCTCACTTGATTGGCAAGGAGTCATATGGAGTCCATACGCTCACTTGATTGGCAAGGAGTCGTATGAAGTCCATACGCTCACTTGATTGAGCATTGAAGAAGTAGACACGTGGCTGTCCTCAATCTTCTCAAATACGCCATATCTTCTAATATCTCTCGAGCGTCATGCCGCAGATATGATGGCTGACAGACTGTCAGAAATAACAGTAATGATGTCTGTACATTTATGATGGCTGATGAGCTGTCCTCGTAAGAGACAAAAATCAATTCTCGAAAACCCATCCGATGGTTAATCTTTATAGGGCAGCTGTCTTTGCACGAAAGACGAAGTGTCAGATTCATCTTCCATTAAATGTATGCTGTGCTGTCAAAAATAATAAAATATTCTCTGAGCGTATGGCCTTTGGATGAGCGTATGGCCTTAGCTGAACGTATGGCCTTTGAGCGTACGGCTTTTGCTGAGCGTATGGCCTTGAAAGTATGGCTTTGGCTGAGTCTCATGTCAGCGTGTCATAATTTTTCACACCCTACAATGCCGACGGCGGTGGTGGTGACGGCTGGGCTGTGCTCGGGGTGAGCATGGTGGAGATGGTGCTGGGATTGGCAGAGGTGGAGGTGGCTGTGGGGACGGTGGTTGGCCAGAGTTGGCCGATGGTAGTGAAGATGGTGGTGGCGAGTCCGGGGCTGCGGTGGTAACCGCGGGGATGGGGATTTCCGACGTGTGGCCGAGATGCGGCAGTGGTGGTTTTGGGTGTTGACGGTGGTGGTGAAGGAATGACGAAGGAAGGATGATGGTAGTCGTGGTCGAGAGGGAAGGTCATAGGTCTTAGGATTTTTGGGTCTGTATTTGCGGGTTTAGGGTAGCGTCGTGTCGGGTGTGTCTGACACGACGGGTAAGGATGTTCGGAGTTGTCGGACATGGGACGAAAACTATGTATGTGTAAAAGAAGAGAATAGTGGATGGAAAGTGGGACACGGGCACGGACACGATGCACATATTTTTGGTTGTGAAATTTGGAGAATAGAATACATGGATGAGTACCTGCCTATTTATAGGATGTAGAAATTCCCATTTGGATAGGATTAGGAAAAGATTTAAATCCGTAATAGATAATTTGCTACTAATTTAAAATCAAATTCAAATCCAAATCCAATTCAAATCAAATTTAAATTCCATCTTTTATTTTAAATTAAATAAGATAAATCAACTTTCGAACATAGGTATTAATTTTATTATTTAAATAGATCCATAAAATCAAATCAAAATTTAAATGGCCACAATAACTAAAATATATTTTCTAAAAATAAATATAATAATAATTTCAAAAATTACATTATTTATTCATAAATAACTATTAAATAATTATGAAATATATGTATGCACAAATATTCTTTACATAATTATGCTTTTCTAGTATACAAAAATATTATTTATTATTAATAACTTTTAGAAATGACTAAAAAATAACAAGCTTAGAATGATAGCAAAACTAATTATTATATCTATTATTTGAAACTATAAAAAAATATAGAACAAAATATTTTTCTAAAATATGTACGCTCGCACATATTTGCACTCGTCGAGCAATTACGAAAAAAAGCAAATTTTGCGCACGACGTACAATGCAACTACGCGACGTACAATACAAAAAAAATTTAATCAGTACCAAATTTAATAAAAAAAAGTAAAAATTTAGGGGTTTTACATCCTACCCAACTTAAAAAAAATTTGTCCTCGAAATTAAGAATTTGTAGGGGGGTGAGAAGACACAAGGGGGTATCGATGGGGAACAAACAATGATAATGTTTCAACAAAATCATGTCGTAAGAAATTACGATCTAGATCAT
Source organism: Iris pallida (assembly GCA_029216955.1). NCBI lineage: Eukaryota > Viridiplantae > Streptophyta > Magnoliopsida > Asparagales > Iridaceae > Iris > Iris pallida. Next base: position 128,866 of record JANAVB010012600.1, read on the forward strand.
AGAAAAATAATACGGTATGGTCATAATCGATAGGATGGCTAGAGGAAGTTCTAGTATAACGCCTTCGTCCTCCTAAAATAGGTGAAGACGAAAGCATTATAGAGTTCGAAGGAGGCGTTATCGAATACGAATACGTGATTCAAAGATGATCGAATAATTTCAAAGGAATTGTCAAGCAGTCGTGGATGGGATTCTAGAGGGCAAGTTTAATTATGTCTCATCCACGTAGAATAATAGATAAAAGCGAACCAAAGTGCACTCGGTTGATCAGACCATCATGCACCGGTTCTGATTAGACCATATGTTAGTGGGAGCGATCCAATTAACATATGTCTTGGACAAGCTCGATAAGGAATAAGCTTGCAAAAACTAGGCTACATTAGCATCATTAGTCTAGAGAGTAAAAATATAGGCACGTGAGATTAAGATTGAAATAAAGAACCAATATGAATAGTCTAAGTGTCATAAGGATCTAAGTCTTGCATGAAGCTTGAACTTATGCAGTCGTCCTAGTTTCCTTGTCTATGGCTTAGTTGGCTAGATGGATTAGGGTCTTCTAAATTCTGGAACCTAATTGAACTTGCTAATATAGGTCACAAGGACAAAGGGATTGCTAGGTCACAAAGCATTCTACCAAACTCAAAAGAATTAAACTAAGGGTGTTTGGGACATCTAACCAGTAGGGTCAATCTCTAGCAAGCACGAAGAAAAGATAAGAATAATAATAGGTAGAATCAAGCAAGATGCAATCGACGAGTCAAACGGTAGATAAAATCTAGGAAGGAGGTCGAGTATGTGGATGAGATCCTAGACTTCTAATCCTATTCGCAGGCTTGCTTGGTACGGTAAAATAACCAAATAATTTATCTTGACCTGCATGGGCCACCACAAAAACATGTAACGCCCCAGTCCCAAAATATGTAGGACTAGGAACGTAGACATGTCAGCCGTATAATAAATATACGTAAGCTGTAAAATGCAGTAGAACCATAACTAATCTCATCCACAAAATATAAGAATAAAAGATATATAATGATAATGAATTGTCTTGATACAATATGTTGGGCGGAGACAAATCCACTACCAACAAGTAAAGAAAAAATACATGAGAAAAGAAATGATTTTTGGCGAGCGAAGCGAAGACGATCCAAGTGCAATCATCCTCGAAGAAATAGTGATGATCATGGCCACGGCTAGAACACCTGCGAAAGACAAGAGCACACACCTGGAGAGATAACCAGGTCCTTAGAGGGACGTAACAAGACACATAATATCATGCCATATAAACTGAATAAATATTGCTCAAATAAATAAGTCAATTGAATTATAACATGGTCCAATACACACCTATTGAACTAGCTTACCATCCCCCCAACCAAACAAAGACAGGAGATGGTAAACTAATTCATGGTGACGTATCTTTCCATGCTATGAATCCAATATGGTATCCGAACCCCAACAAGGTTCAATACCTTCTCATCGAAGTAGTAAGCCACACCTACAACCAAACAAGGACAAGATATGACGAACTAATCCGCAATAAGTTATTGTTCCAAGCCACGGTCAGATACAAGTACTCAAACCAAAAGTACTCGTACCTAACGGATAAAGGTGCCTAACCGTTCTATGTGAAATATAGTTAAGAAAACCCTTCCTACGCATGGGTCCTGGCTAAATGGGATCAGCGTAGTCCCCCCTTGGGGCACCAGAGGCCCAATCAATAAGAGCATAACGTTTCGCAGAACGTCAGTGGCCGTCAGTAATCATGGGTCATCAACCCCGTATCTCCAGCGGAGCTTTCGGGTCACAAAAGGGAAAGTGCATCGAAGCCCATACGCTAAGGAATTGTCCTCCCCGCCCAATGCCTAATATGTTGTATCCACAACAGTAAACCTCTATAACCGCTAATTCAAAACTAGCATGCAATTCTATTAGCGGTTATTCCTATCGCACGGCTTATACGCACCGGTGGCCAGCCAGTCACGCATGTCCGTGTTCTACATGCGACAGACAACTTCATGTTACAACGTGTCAAGGCCAATGAATGTAGCACACAAGGTGGTCCCTTAAATCTAGGTTTAATGTGTAAGAAAAATAATACATAGCAGGAAATATAAATGAACAGTAAGTCCTAACAGGTTATCCAGGTGAGTTGAGGGCGGGTGCATGTGTTTAATATTTAGCAATGTCTTACTCAGTTAGAACTCCAGGTTATAGCAATGTCTTACTCAGTTAGAACTCCAGCTCTAATGCCAATCTGTCTTTGCTGGCTCCTTTGCATCTATTTTTCTTCTTCTACTGGTACGTCTACTTATTGGATATTAGACTATAGTTCCTACTTCACGCGGCACATTATGATGGTCGTTGACTCAAAGGTTTGGTTGGACTTGGATTTATGCAGAAGAATATGTTAGTGATCCAAGTATTCGGTGTTACGTGTCGCTCGACGTAGAGGTATACCGTTGGCTTTATTGGTTTACGTTTGACTTCTGAGTTACTTATGCTGATTTGGATTTGTGTTGTGCAAGGTATCGTAATATTTGAGCGGTGATGCAAACTTGCTTAACTTGGTCAAATTTGGAAGGATTATGGAGCTTGGCTAGAGTTTATGGATATACCGATTAAGAAGTTTGTGCATCACATCAAATAGTCTGTTTGAGACATGGTTCAGTATCTGCTCGGTCGAGGCAGAATGGTGTTCTTCATAGTAGATGGTTTCGATGATCCTTTGTTCCATTATCTTCACTCTAAATGAATTGATGTTGTATATATATATAGTCCTTTGTGCTTGAGTTTGTTGCATGCTAATAAAATGAACCAAGATAAAGAGATTAATAGAAATTGTTGCAAGATACACATATCACCGGGATATAGTGTTGTTGTTATGCAGCAATATGAAGCATAATATTGTTATGTATCTAGCAGTATATCGTATTGTTTGTGACAGGAAAGAAGAACGATATAGTATTAATATGTGGCTCGAGTCCATGGTAAAGTATGGATATTTGTGGCATGGTGCAACGGTAACTATAAAAGTGTGGTGCGGTACTACGGAAGGACATGATGCCACAATATGTTTGGGACCTATGGGTCACCAATCATAATATAGAATGGAAGTATGATATCACGAGTATGATTGATTGCATAAGTAGAAATGTGTGATATTTATTTTCAGCTTTATGTACCATGTAGATGTTTTATAATTGATTAACTGCTAATGCATATTGCATGGTCATGGAAAACTTGTGCACAAGGTTAAGTTTTTCTCGATCGGTTTCTGAGGACCACTGGAACCGATTCGATATAGAAGAAAATTATGTAGAACGTGCTTCATGCATGGGGTATTGCGGGACCTGCAGTGGGGCTTGCTACCTAACTGGAAGGGCACATCACAATACAGATATTTTGGGGCCTTCGATGGAGGCGAGCAAACTGCAGCAAAAAAATTATCGTCATATCGAGAGAATAGTCCAATATGACTTGTGATGCGAGTAACCTCATATAGTTAGGTTGCATGCTAATGTCATCTACTTACAAACTTACCTAGTTGGTCGTGAGGATGAGTCCACACATAACTTTTGTACATGTATTTTATGAAGGGCTAACAAATGTCTTTCCGTTATAACATGCATCTACTGAATGATTCGTCAAGACATGATTTTACGTGATGCATGATCTTCTTAACAAGTATAACCATACAAATGATCATTGCTCAATAAGTCATCCAACCCGACCCAATTAAGCAATTTTTTATCATCGCTAAATGTCACGATCCAGTCCCAAAAATATAGGGAACCAAGCCACATGACAACGGCCACTACGTCTACCGTGAACTCTTGCCCAACGATATACGTATAAGCTGTTTATAGTTGGGTATTCAAGCATACATAATCTATGGTTGGCCTATTATTCTATCTCAATCCATAAGAATAATAAAAGTAAGAAAGAACATAAAATACTAAAGTTGGCCACCCGATATCATCTATGTTCAAATATGTTCGAAACATAAAGGACATGAACATACAAAACTAAACTCATAAGAGTAGAAATAGCATGGGTAGCACATGTCGCTCCTCATGAAGAAGGTACTACAAGAAAAATGTGAAACATAAAGATAAGCGATATAAGGTGAGGGTACCCACGGTTGCTCAGGTACTGGCGCCTCAACCTAACTCCTCGGTGTCTTTGAAGCAGAAATCCTCAATCCCATGTCACTTGCTTTGCCAAAACCTGGATACACAAATCCATTCCGTCAATTTGGGAAGAGCGAGGGTCCAAAGGAAGCCGCACCCACAACAGTACATCAAAACATAATAAATAAATATATATATATATATGGAACTAAGTCCTTCCTGACCGTATATCATAAGAAGAGAAAGCTACATCAAGGTACATGTGTAAATAAATAAATAAATAAATATGGAACTAAGTCCTTCCTGACAATATATTATAAGAAGAGAAAGCTATATCAAGGTACATATGTGAATTAGGAACAATGTAACTAAAGATGTGAGTTAAGAATTTAAGGGGGAGGATCATACCAGCGTCCAGATGTACCTGTATATTGTAGAAGCATGGAATTTCAGAACCAGAAAGCCCATACGCCAGACTATATGCGCCAGAACTCGGACAAAGTACTTCACAGCAAAAACAACAAGTATAGACATTGAAAGAGGACTTTTTATTCAACATATAAAAGTCTATTACATGTCTAAGAAAAGATTGTACAAAGGAAAAAAAAAGATCCTAAGTCTACTGCCAGCAATCACCATGCGCCCTCAAGCAGGCGCAGCAATCACCATGCGCCCTCAGTCAGGCGCATCCCACCATGCGCCCTCAGCAAGGCGCATCTTTTTCAGCAGCTCAGTTATGTGCATCCCTTCAGCAGCCCAGTTATGTGTCGCTCTTCCAGCCAGACTCACCGCCGTCAAAATGCTTCGACTAATGAAGCATTTATTTAGCAGAACGAGGGTGGCAATCAACCCTCTGGCCGAGGAAGAGAAGAGCACCGCAAGCCAACCTGTGGCCAGGGGAGGCTTTGAAAGAGCCTCCAAAGACCAAGAAAGACCACAATTGAAATGCGGCTAAGGGAGCAGCTTTCAACACAATCAGAGTGGGCAACACCCACTTTGAAGGAAGAGAGAGCCCCCAAAGCCGCAGCACCGCAATTCCGATCTACGGCTCTTCCTGCACAACGAAGACGAGGCCCGAGCATCCCTATCTTTGGATGCAACAGGCACCTTCCGCCTGCCTCGGAAGCCCTCGACTCCGACTTTTGGATGTAACAGTCACCTTCAAGTGCATCAACAAAGACATTGCGTCGTATTTTCACCCTCGGAAGCATCTCATCAACAGAATACATTCGAGTACCCAAGTTTATGTCGGAAGTACGTGAGAGAACGAGAAGCAAACCCTCTCTCCATGCCACTATTTATAGGCCGGGCAAATCAAACCCATGCGCCAAGTGGATGGCTCTCCGAATTTCGTGCAATGAATTTGTATTAAATGGATGAACTGGACGCTTCGAATTCAGCCAAGTCAAACCGGCTATTTAAAGCACTCGAAGATCGTAATAGTCACATCATTAAAAACGTATCATGAAGCGGATGCGCCGGCCAGCCCGTGCATCACACAGACGCTCCCTTCAACATCAAGCGCATCAGCACAGATGCGCCCTTCAGTACCAAGCGCATCACAGAGGATGCGCCTCCATGCGTCCCCATACGCCTAGTGGAATACCAATCGACGCGCCCACTCAGCTGTCCATCGAATGTCAGAAACATTAAATGCTGAACTGACAGAGTTGGCAGCACACCTCCCAAAGTCTGAACAGTTGACAGCTTTTTCAGAAGACGAAGCGTCGGCAACGTCAGCATCATCATTACCTTTACTCCGACGGCTACTGCCACGTGGCCACTCGCATGCGCCTCCGCAGCCATGCGCTCAAATCTGCATGCGCCTCAAAAGCCATGCGCTTCATACTTTTCACTGATCCCTAAAGACAGAAGAAAAGTCTCCCTTTGAAGCTCTGCATGCGCCTCAAAAGCCATGCGCCCCAGACTGCTCTCTGATCCCAAAAGACAGAAGGAAAGTCGCCATTAAAACTCTGCATGCGCCTCAAATGCCATGCACCCAGAATAGTTCGTGACTCCTAAAGGTTATGAGCCAAAGTCTCCTCATGTGCCCAGTCCTAGGAGCATCCTACCAGATCATCCCCCCATCAAATCTGAGATCTCTGAGCCATGAGTCGACGACACATGTCCTTTGACTCAACTTACCCAAGATTTCAGCAACAGAAAGATCTTCTCCTCTGCTACGTGCCGGCTCACAACAGCAGTATGAAGAATTCAACCCCTCGATCAGGGCGTATCATCTATGTGCCTCCATCAGCAATCACCACGTGACGTCCCCGCGTACAGGCGCATCCTACGTGCGCACATGAGCAGCCGGCTTGTAAAGCTATAAATAGAAGGATCATTTCCTTCACACACACACAGAATGATCCTACGTAGAAAAAATGAAGGAACACACCACCAGAGAGGCAGATACAGACACTCAACGTCTTCCTCCTCTCAGCAAGCTCTGGCACCCAGAGCAATCCAAACCTTCAGAGAACTGATAACCATCGTCAGATCGTCAACGGAGTCAACGCATTACCACTCACTCCATCGACACAAGGGACCCAGATAAACAAAAGTGTACTCCTAGGACTACATCTAAGTCCTATATTGTAACACTGTTCTGTTTGTATTGAAATTTGTAATAAAATTTTTTTAATGGCAAACAAGCTGGCGACTCTGCTGGGGACCTCTTTCTCCTCTACCGAGAAAGCTGTGTCGTAATCCGACGACGTGAAGGTGGGCTCCTCCCATAAGATGCTGGTCGTACGCCTCAATCAACAGGCGTATGAGGAGTTCATCTCTGAAGGAAGTGCGAGTCCTTCGAAGCGGCTGCCGAAGCCGAAGAAGACCTGCCGAGTCTGGGTGCGCAAGGTCGACGCCTCGGGCACCACCACCAAAGGGGATGCGCCAATCCAGCCTTCCCTTCCTGCTGACGTCCTCAGCAACCAAGATGCGCCCGCTGGTGCAGCGCATCTCTCGGGAAAACGTGCGGCTAACCACATTCCCCAGCCATCTCCCTCTCAGGCGAGGAAGATGCATCGACGGAGCAGGGGCGCAGCTAATGCCCCGTGCATCACCTCTGATGTACCACAGAAGGTCTCTGTCTTTAACAGACTCACTCGCTGTAATGGCAAGGAGAATTTGGATTCTGAGTACTATGCGCTCCAGCGGACTGGTACGAAGAAATCTAAGACAGCACGGGCCATGCGCCCCAAATGTGCTATGCCAACAGCAAGCCAGAAGTATGCGCTTACAATCATGCACGCTGCTGACCTTCAAAGTCCTCGTCTCACTTGGGCATATCTATTGCGTGCATAACCAAGTCGAGTGAGGCAAATTCAGTGGTCTTGAACTCCCGCGCCTCCTCTGGTTGTGCGTCTGAGGTCCGTTCAAGTCACTTCAAATGTTGTGGTTCCCCTACTACTGATCGGGATGCCTGTTTGGTATTAGATCAGGGGGCGCAGCACTCACTTGACCACCCCGGCGCTTGGCCTTGCCATGCGCCTGAAGGGGGTGTGAAGGTGGCACTCTCCTCCAACGATCTGCATAACGTGATCACTCACAAGCGCCGATCAGGAGAGTCGACTGACAGGCACGATGCGCCCCTCACAGGGCACACTTGTGCTGTCGTCACCATCAACTGCTGTTGCAAAGCGGCAGTCCCAGCAAGGCAGTCGGTGTTCCAGCGGCTGCAATCATCGACAGCTCTCCGACGTCGCCTCGAAAAGAAGGTGTCAACAGAAGAAGTGCCAAGGGTTGCTTCATGCAACGTGATCTCCAAATCCTCGTCAGTCCGAAAGACGACTGACAATTCCTCTTCCTCGTCCATAAGCCAGCCGAAGAAGACCAAGACAGCTGTCTCGTCCTCCGGAGTGTTCGAAGGCACTCGGAGGAGAAAGAAGATCTTGGAGGAAGCTGGGGGTAGTCAGACCCTTGTCGAGCCTCCTTCTGAAGACGAGTGTGTCCAAAGCATACCTGGGCCTCGAGGCGAAGTCAGCCTCCCAGAAGCTCCTGAAGACGAGGATGTCCCCCAGAACATAGCTAGAGGTAGCCTAGCATCTGCGAACCCGAGTTCCGGAGATGAAGAAACCCTTCAAGACGGAGCTGAGGGTAATCAGGCCCTTGCAGATGCGCCCGTGGTGAATGTTCTTCCGAACATAACCGGGGGTAGCCAAGACGAGGCTCCAGGAGAGGCAACTCCCCTACAAGAGAGCGAGGCCGAGAGTGAGGCCTCAACCCATCTATCCACTCCAGGCCGCGTCATGACAGTAAACGTGACCGGGGCTGATGTCGAGTCTGATGCGCCGCTAACGGACCTCGTCCAGCGCATAGATACCTTGGAGGGAGGACTCAAAACCCTCTCTGCCTCCATGCAAATACTGACTCAAGCAGTGTTTTAGATACGGTCAGCTTTGACCAGGACACCTTCTACCGGTCCCGACCCAGGGGCCAATGGAGAGTCGAGTGTACCCCTTCAACGGGTATCCTCGGACACAGATCGCCGAGAGGCACCTCGGACGTCGGAGCCCTCAAATGCTCAACATCAGGTGGTACCACCTTTTCCGACTCCCAGCTCCTCGGAAGACGTGGTCGAGATGATCAGGGACTTGCGCGAGCGCTTTGAGTCCAAGACGAGACAAGAGGAGCGCCAAAAGATGGGCATCCCCCAGCCTTATCCCCTCGAGTGGAACAAGGTGGTTTATCCTCCAAAGTATAAACCACAAAAATTGACGCCGTACGACGGGAAGGACTCTCCGCATCGCTACCTGACATACTTCCAGTCTCAGACAGGACATCTTCCGAAGGAGGACGCGCTACTTACTAGCATATTTGTCGGGGCACTGAAGGGAGTGGCGTACGACTGGTACTGCAGCCTTCCCGACAATTCTATATCTTCCTTCGACGACCTTACGCGCCTTTTTTTCGACCGTTTCTACGACGGCAGGAAGGACATGACGATGGCGTCCATTATAGAGATACGCCAGAAGGAGAAGGAAACAGTTCGAGTGTTCATCGAACGCTTCCGACAGGCCTGCTTTAGACTGCCCCCGGGCATACCAGAATATGCACTCCTCTCCTCCTGCAGCATGAACATGTTGCCTGCAGTCAAACTCTGGCTCAACTCCACTCCTCCTCCCGACTGGAGTTCCTTGATCATTGAAGCAGAAGCCGCAGAGAAGAAGGCGGCCAATGCTCGTCTTTTGGGAGTCAGTTTCCCTGCCTTTGAGGACAAGGGGAAACGGCCTGCAGCCAACAACCCCGAACGAGAGACAAAAGGGAAACATGCATTGACTGTCAATGCCTCAAAAGGTGCATCAGTACCTACTCAGAAGCCTCGACTCGCACCAAGGCCAAAGGAGGTTTATTCGTTCAACGACGAAGATACCATGCAACTCTTTGAGATACTGAAGCAGGGTGACAAGATCAAGCTTCCGGACCCGAAGCGTCCCGACGAAGTTGGGAAAGTGGACAACCCGAGGTACTGTCACTACCATCGGTTTGTCGGATACCCAACCAAGGACTGCTATGTCCTCAAGAATTACATCCAGTGCATGATCAATGCGGATGTAATCTCCGTCGACTACGAGGAGAAGACGGTGTCGGCCAACGTGGTGTCACTCCAGTTCGATACCTTGCCGTAAACAACAACACAGGATGGCGTCGTCCCCATCCCTAAGGTGACAATGGAGGTGGTTAACTTACCACCTACCCATGATAATGTGAGTGGACTCATCCCACTCACCACATCTCGAGGAGAGGTCCTATGGGTTCACCCCGACCTCGTCTCCTAGGTGACTCAACCGGAGGTACGCCCTACCTCTAAATCTAAAGGCAGGAAGATCAAGTCTTGTCGCACGGTCTCTTCTTCAGCGGAAGAGGCACTTCCTGTGCAGACGCGTTCACAACAGAACGTCCAACCCGACGAAGCTGCCGCCGAGGTGGTGCCTCCTTGCACCGTCCCTGCTGCCCAGGAGGAGGGTCCATCTAAGCCCTCAGCAGCCAATAAGCAGAAGCACGTGGAGGCTCGTTTCAACAGACCTCTACGAAAGGAGAATGCTTCGGGGCTAACCAAGCCCCACAACTTCAATATACTGGCACAACTGGCCAGTACTCCTGCCCGCCTATCTCTGTTCGAGCTCCTTCGTCTGTCCAAAGACTCCCGAGAAGCTCTCTGTGAAGCTCTGAAGGATGCTGAATCCTTTCTCAGTCAGGTCAAGCAGCCTGAAGATCTCCCAACTACGTGTGCGCACTGTCATTGTGCGGATGAAGTTATCCCGAACATAACTTTCACCCAACAAGACATACTGCTCAATCACAACCGACATAACCGGCCGCTGTATTATACCGGGTATATCGGTTCAGTCAAGGTGAAGCGAATTCAGATCGATCCGGGGTCTTCCCTCAGCATCATCCCGAAGACGCTGCTCTCAACACTGGGGATCCCAATGTACCGACTGGCGCCCTCCAACACAACAATCAGTGGTTTCAACGCCAGCAAAAGCGAACTACTGGGCAAGATACGACAAAAGTGCCATATGGGTAACCTCAGAACCGAAGTCACTTGTTATGTCGTGGACGCCGAAGTCAACTACAACCTTCTGTTGGGTCGCTCATGGCTGCATGAATACATGGTGGTGCCATCCACGCTCCACCAATGTATGAAGTACGTGTCCACCAACAACGTCATCCGTACGGAGTTTACGAACATCGATCCTTTCAAAGGGATTGAAGCCTACTTTACCGATGCCGACTTATACAAGTCACCTGACGAGGCGGAAGCCAATGATGCTGACGACGAAGCAGAAACGGCAGCAGAGTCGGACATGGAGCCTGAGGTCACTCCCGACGCTCCTTTGAAGATCCGACTCAAAGGCAAACCGCCTCAGAAATTGCCTCCCATGAGCATTAAGCTACCCGGGAAAGCACCAGCTGCTCCTGAAGCTCCCCTGAAGATACAGCTCAAGGGAAAGCCGCCTCAAACATCGGCTCCCCTCGTGGTAAAACTACAGGGAAGGCGCCAATCACCGGAGGCACAGCGGAGGCACCTCTGAAGGTGCGTCTTAAAGGCAGGCCGCCGCCATCCCAGCCGCCAGAAAAGGCCCACGCAGTCCTCTCGGACTCCAAGACCAATACTGTGGTGGACTCTCCCAATCCTACTCCAATGCTTACAGATGAAGAGCTGGGGGACTATATCTTGGCTGATGTAGATGCCCCCTCTCTGGACAATGTAATCCCGCGGGATAAAATCTCACATTTCATCAATAATAGAGTGTCTTTTAATTATTCTTATCTTCCACATTGGAATGCCATGTATACATTAGATAACGCTCTACGGTCGTTGCAAACACAAATAACGACCATCCATCATGTAAATCGAGTAGTCCCGTCTCAAGGAGTCTGTTACATAGTCCCGCCACGTAGTCGAGACGAAGAATCCATCATCTTTGGCAAAGTTGAGCGTCATCAAGACCTCCCGCCACTCGAGCCAGAACCAGATGCCGGCAGAATGCAACTCTATCGGTACACAGACGTCGTAAAGTACCTCATCCAGAAGATGGGTTACGACCTAAAAAGCAACAAAGGCCTGAACTACGGCAAAGGTCGACGTCTCCCTCTCCGACTTCCGACTCCTAAAGGAAAGTCGCAGGACTACTACAATAGAACTCGACGGGGGTAGGCTATGTCACGCCACCGTCAACTCCGGAGAGTTTAAACGCAAAAGAGATAGAACATTCTTACTCGTCTGAAGCATCAACATGGGATTCCGATACTAGTATCGGCTCAGTCTTCAAGAGAGTGCTGTCAGCCAACATGACGTCTGCACAATCTCAAGAAGAAGAAGGCAAAGACCAAGCGCCGCAATTCTTCGAAGAAGAACCTTGGGCTCAGCGCCTGAGAGAACAGTGGGAGTCTCGTTTTAAATTACGTGAACCTCCTACCGAAGACGAAGTCGAGCAGATCGACCTTGGGGATGGATCTTCTTCCAAACCCATCTTCGTCAGCAAAAGCCTAAAAGGAGAAGACCGAGAATCTTTAATCCAGCTGGCTAAAGAGTATATCGATGTCTTCGCGTGGAGCTACGAAGATATGCCGGGACTTGATCCCCAGATCACGATGTATAGGCTGAACATCTTACCTGATGCCAAGCTTATCAAACAACAACAACGGTGCTTCCGTCCAGACATCATGAACGCCATCGATCAGGAGGTGGACAAGCTCTTGACCAGCGGCTTCATCCGTGAAGAACAACACCCAGATTGGGTAGCCAACGTCGTCCCCGTCACCAAGAAGAATGGGAAGATACGAGTTTGTATCGACTTCAGGGATCTCAACTCTGCTTGCCCGAAGGACGAATTCCCGCTTCCAATCACCGACGTGATGATCGACAACACATACGGCTTCGAGCGTATGTCTTTCATGGATGGATATTCGGGCTACAACCAGATCAAGATGTTCCCCGATGACGCAAAACACACGTTATTTAGGACTCCAAAGGGAGTTTTCTGTTACACAGTGATGCCTTTCAGCTTGAAGAACGCCGGTACGACATACCAACGAGCTATGAGCACCATTTTCTGTCAGCACCTTCGCAAGACAGTCGAATGCTATGTTGACGACATCGCAGTCAAGAGCCGTCTCAAAGGAGATCACCTGCAAGACCTCAAGACAGTCTTCGATCTCATGCGGGCGCATCAACTCAAGATGAACCCCGCTAAATCCTTCCTAGGGGTTTCTTGCGGAAAGTTCTTGGGCTTCATCATCACGGCGAAAGGCATTCATGTCGATCCCGAGAAGACCAAAGCCATCCTTGATATGGACCCTCTGAAGAACCTTGGAGAACTTCGAGGCCTACAGGGATGTCTGGCATACATCCGGAGGTTCATAGCAAACCTCTTCGACAAATGTCAACCCTTCACCCAGCTCATGAAGAAGGGAGTCTCTTACGTCTGGACAGGGGAATGCCAAAAGGCTTTCGACGACATCAAAGCCTACTTGACGATGCCACCAGTCCTGGTGGCACCCGTCGCCTGCAAACCGTTTCTCATTTATGTCCGTGCCATGGATCATTCCCTCGGCGCTCTGCTAGCTCAGAACATCGATACAGGCTATGAGCAAGCAATCTACTACCTCAGTCGAACACTCATCGGGGCCGAACACCGGTACAACCCCGTTGAAAAGGAGTGCTTGGCTTTAGTATTTACCATCCAGATGACTCGTCATTATGTCTCGGGACAGACAATTTATGTCATTTCCTGAGTCAATCCGCTCAGAGTCCTCATGACGAAGCCAGGATCATTGAACTCCCGGCTAGCCACATGGGCGATCTTGCTAACACCGTACAACATGGTGTTTGTTACACAAAAAGCTGTTAAGGGTCAAGCTCTGGCCGACTTTTTAGCTGCACACCCCATCCCAGAGTCCTCAAAACTCTATGAAGACATCCCGGATGAGGTCCAAGAATCAAACATCACCGAAGAAGGCTCCGTCTGGCGGATGTTTTTCGATAGTGCTTCAAGAACAGGCCCCAAAGGCCAAATCGTCGCAGGAGTGGGGGTGGTATTAGTCTCCCCCGATCAACTGGTCATCCAGCGTGCTTACGCCCTTTCGAAGCCGTGCTCCAACAATGTTGTCGAGTACAACGCGCTCATTATGGGACTCCAGCTGGTGCAACAGCTGGGGGTGAATCATCTGGAAGCCTACGGCGACTCAAAACTCGTCGTAAACCAGATCAGAGGGCAATACGAAGTTCACCATGAAGATCTGATCCCTTACCATGAAGTTGCATTGAATATCATTTCAACCTTCACTGGGTTCTTCATCGAACATGTACCCTGTCTACAAAACTTGGAGGCCGACGCTCTGGCTGGCCTCGCGGCCTCATTGGCAGCGCCCCTTGGGACTCAACACTATGTTACGGTAGTCGGGAGAGACTTGGTCTGTCCTAAAAACAACCTATGCTCACACATGGCCCACGCCATGCCGACAAATACTGGTGTTAATGTCCGAGACTGGAGGTTCCCGTTCATCGACTTCGCTGTCTACGGAATTCTCCCAGAAGACCCGAAAGAAGCCGTCTCAGTCAGGAGACGCTCTCTTCGATTCTACTACGATACAGCCACTAAAATGCTGTACCGACGCTCCTACGATGGACTTCTCCTTCGATGTTTGTCTAACGAAGAAGCAGCCGAAGCCCTTCGAGAAGCCCATGATGGAACCTGCGGGGCTCATCAACCTGGCCCTAAGTTGCAGGACCGACTGCGACGCATGGGCTACTACTGGCCAACCATGGCCACTGACGCTGTTGAATATGCTAAGAAGTGCCATGCGTGCCAGCTTCACGCAGACTTCATACATACACCGTCAGAACCACTACATCCTACAGTCGCCTCCTGGCCCTTCGAAGCTTGGGGCATGGACATTTGGGACCGATCACCCCTCCTTCATCGAGAGAACACCGCTTCATCCTAGCAATCATCGACTACTTCTCCAAATGGGTAGAAGCAGTTCCGCTAGCAGAAGTAAAAAGCTCCAGAGTGATCAGCTTCATCAAGTACCACATCATCTACCGTTTCGGGGTGCCCCGGAGGATTATTCATGATAATGGTCCTCAGTTCATCAGCCATATTTTCAGCAGATTCTGTGATAAGAATCGCATTCAAAATGTGGCATCAACCGCCTACAATCCGGCTGTAAACGGGTTAGCAGAGGCATTTAACAAGACTATCGTCAGGCTACTCAAGAAAGTCGTGTCATCTAACAAACGCGACTGGGACGAGAAGCTCGACGAATGCCTTTGGGCCTACCGCACAACGGTACGGACCCCAACAGGCAACACACCATTCTTCCTGGTCTACGGGAGCGAAGCGGTATTGCCTCTCGAGATTCAGATACCTTCACTTCGCGTAGCAATCAAAAACCAACTCACAGAAGAAGACAATCAACGTCGTCGTCTGCGGAAACTGGAGGCACTTGATGAAAAGCGTCTCCTAGCTCAACAACGCATCGAACTCTACTAAGCCCGTATATCACAGGCTTTCAACAAGAAGGTCAAGCAGAGGACTTTCCAAGTTGGCGACCTGGTTCTAGCAGTCAGGAGGCCGATGGTGTTAACTCACAAGACACCAGGAAAGTTCGAGCCCAAGTGGGCAGGACCTTTCATTATAGAGACGGTATACTCAAACGGTGCTTACCGCCTCGCCAAACCTAATGGGGACTCGTTCATGATGCCCATCAACGGCAAGTTCCTAAAGAAGTACTACTCTTGACATCTTCCAGACATGTACTTCCACAAGGGGATCTGTGGATCCAATCATCAGGACTCACAGATAATTCCCTTCCAACGAAATCATACGCTTCCGGAACCCAGCTGTTCCGTAGCATCCTCCAGTAGAAGGACAACCACGTCCACATCACCTCTGAGTTGTTCTCCTACACCCTACAAAGCGGAATCTTACACTCCGTAAGCCTACGCAATCCTTCATGTTTACCACGTCTACATTACCTCTGAGTAAAGATCTCGTACAAACAACCCCTGCATTGCCGTACATTGATCGCAGAACTTCCACGTCCACATCACCTCTGAGTAGTTCCGCGTATCCCCCAGGATCATTCCTACCACGTCCATAACACCTCTGAGTAGGAAGATTCTATCATTTGAACCCCATAGTTGCCACGTCCACATTACCTCTGAGCAAATATGTTGGTTCTTTCAAACTAATTATCTGTACCTAAAAGCCAAGGTGCGCAAAAGATAATAGGTCCACACAAATCATCAAGTTCATGACAACAAAAATGAACACATCACAAAAAATTGTGTACTTCTTTATTTCTAAAAAGAGAGAGTAAAGGACTACACTATCCCCAGCAAGAGTCGCAAAAATACAAAAAGAAGAGGCTACAATCCCTAAACATCCCCAGGGTTGGCTGAAAGCTCTCTAATTCGGCTTCTCAAGTCTGCCGCACGAGTCTCCACAGTCGCCAGGACTCGACGCTCAGCTTCTTGACGCATCGCTTCAACAGCCTCAGCAGAAGTATCGTTCTCATGCTCCTCATCAAGCTGTTGTCGCTGCTGAGCCAGGGCAAGAGCCCGGTGAGTGAAAGTTGCTTCCTCCTTCTTGAATGCTACGTGTTCAGCCTGGATACGTTCGACGTCTAATAGGAGTCGGGCTCGCTGGTCCTCAAGGCGGCGGATCTGGGCGTCAGTTTCCGTGATATTAGCGTCCAACGCAGCTCGCGTTTCTACTGTCTCCTGCGTAGACTGAGATAACCGCTCCACTGTAGCTTCGGTCTCAGCTACTTCACATTCCCAGACACTCACAGTGGTCTGGTAAGAAGACTCAATCTCGGCGATCAGCTTCTCCTTCTCCGCATCTATCAAGACGGAGAGGTCATTTTGCTGGATGCACTGAAGTTCGGAAAGTCGCTGGTCCAGCTCAAATACCGAAGCCTCCAGGATCTCGGCCATATGATCATGGCCCTGGTGAAGACGGATCAGGTTGATATAAGGCAGTGCCAGAGTTCTTGCCGTCGCAAAGCTCCCATTGGCATCCATCACCGCAGATACACCCCTCTGCAGCATTTTATACACTGTCTCGACGATGAATTTCACATATTCATCTGCATCCGCCAGTACCTGCGGCGTCATAGCAGGAGTTGGAGGAGCTGCTCCAGTTAGCGGACTAGAGGAAGACCCGCCGACCTCAACCTACGAGGCTGGAACCTCGGCACCAACAGGCTCTTCATCAACAGGGGCTGGACTGCTAGCCCGAGGAGCCAAGGAAACAGAAGAAGCCGGGACAGGCGTCGAGATAGTACCCCAAGTGGAAGGAGCAACCGAGGGTTCCATCACACCCTTATCCTTCCCAAACTCGGAAGAACCACCGACGTCAGTGGCCACCTCTTCAGCCCCCAACATCCTATCAGCAGCCAGTAGCTCCCTTGGCAGAACAGGAAGATCAATACTTGTCTCCTGACTCGCCCCTGAAGTCAGGACCACCAGACGAGTCTGATTCTCTTCAAATCCCTCTACAGGGACAAGATCCGTCGCTACCTCCTTATCGGTAGCCACCTCAGCCTCCGCTGCTGAGTCTGGGGTAGGGCTCGGCAATGTTACCGTTGACCTTCCCTCATCATGACAAGGAGGGGAATCAACCCTCTCCTCTGTTCCAACCATATCTGTTGCCTCCGCAACAGACTCTTGCAACTCTGGAGCGATGTCTTCCAAAGATGACGAACTCCACCCCACTTCATCACCAGGAAGCCCCGTGTCTGCTGGACCCTCGGCATCCAAGGCCCCCGCTGCGGCCTTCATTATCTCGGAAGTTGCTGCATCCTCAGCTTCCCTTCTGACATAATTCGGGGATGCTGGAATCTCTACGACAACAACATCCTCTGGGTTCTCCTCCATGGGAGACATCATAGTCGGCGGGATGCGCACTTTAGACGAGCCCGTCGTCTCCTTCGGCCTCCTTCCACCAGGTTTTGGAGTACGGGGCCTTCTTTTTAGCGGCTCCTACAAAAAAGGGGAAGTATTGATTACATGAAATGTTGAACCTAAACCAGACTATATAGAACATCCTCACCTCTGCAGATGTTGAGTCCGATGACACCGTCGGTGACGATGCCTTCTTCTGCCTCTTCGACGCAGGAGATCCAGCTGTATCTGTGCGTCGTTTCGATTGATCGGCCGAGGGTTTTGCCTGGCCCCCCGTGGACGAGGCAGGGACTCCCCGATAACCCGCCTCTGCCGGACGTTTCGATCGAGCTTTCGCCGGCATGCTCCCAGCCACCGCTAACTGAGTGCCTATGATAAGACTGGTCTCTCTATCATATCCGGGAGGCGCGGCAGCCATAACACAGTAAAATTTGGCGGCCGAGTAAAGAATGGGCGGCCGCAGGTTCTGGACGGGCAGCGAAAAGCGAGCTCCGGTACATCCGGCATTATAGTAATGCCAGGCTCGTGCACCATCCAACAAACTTCCAGCATACCCCCGAGTGATACTGGGGTTATCCAACATCAGCTGAGCATAACCGAATTGTCGTGCAAAGCGGCTCGGTAAATACGGTTCTAGGTAGCATTGATTCCGGTTCCGGTACACCAGATGGGATGGCCGAATACTTTGCAACCAGCGGAATCCCCATGGAGGCAGAGCGGTGGCGTCTTCACCCGAATCCCTTAAGTCTTCGTTGGCCTCAAAACCCAAGAAGATTGGACCAACTTTGGTGATCTTCCATTCCTGAAGATGGGATAAAACCTTTCTACAAACAGGGACGCCAGTGTGCGACCAGCTCCTCTGGTGGAAACGGTGGAGGAATGCATCTCCGGCCCTGTAGTCTTCTTCTGAACCCGGACTCATCACATTGGGATGGTGTAAAATTAACCACCCCATCAAATAGTGAAACGGCAGTTCGGCGCGCGGGAAATTATTGTTTCTACCTTGGTCATGAATCACATTTCCCGCAAACTCTCGTAAACCTCGCTGCAGGTTACATACCATTGCGGGGAGTAGAGCCAAACGCCGGCCAAAGACCAACTTCACGGCTGACAGGATTAAGTTCCGGGTCACCCTCTCTACAGAGCCAGATCCGCCCGAGAAGACGTAATCCCGAAGCCAAACCATAAGATACGCGACCAATACTGCTTTTGACGACAGCCGATGAGTAAGGTGCCAGAAACAGCTGTAAGAGCATTCATCCGACTGCCGGTCCTCATTCTCCCGGGGATTCTTCTCACCTAACCTGTCCATTTCAGAGAGCACTTCGCTACGAGAGAGAGAGAGCTGGCGGAGTGGAAAACTGCGAGGGATCCTCCTTGTCTTGTCTAAAGACGTAATCTCTCCAAGCGGTCACATGAGGCTGCGATCCGCTCTTATCCCTCTTCTGCATATAGTAATGATGACTCGCCACTTCCTTAAAGACGGCCATCATCTCCTCAGCCTTGTCCCCCAGGTCCTGGAACTCCTCGTTGGTTGGAAAGTACTCCTCATAGGGTTCTGACCCCCAAGGGAGCTTTGATACCTCGTACATCTCATGAAGTGCGAGCCCTAACTCCCCCACCGGAGTAAAGAAGGTCCCAGTATGGGTATCAAACATCTCCAGGAGCACGAGAAACATATGCCTGTTAATGTCAACACCTGCCTGAGTAGCACGGATCGCGGCAGTCAACCCAATCTCTCGAAGCTCAGTCCGAAACCGCGACAAGATCCAGAGTGTCAGTTTATCCCATTTGGAAACGTAATGATACCAACCCTCCACCCGAAACTCTCCTTTCAGGTATGAACGTTCCATCAACAGCATGCGATGTGCAAAAGTCGAGGCACTATAAGCAAATGTATCGATGGGAACATCACTGTAAATGCTCCCAGGACGTAGAGTCCGCCAGGTGAAAGAGGGCCCAGACCGCACGGCGGTCAAAGTATCCCTTTGATCGGAGGTAGAATCAATTTTGATGATGCCAATCACCGCTCCACCCTGAGAGGGGGTAAGATCCCAAGACATCATCCTCTGGGAAGACGACAGAAGGCCGTCAAAGGCCATTGACGTTCAAGTTGCTTAACAGTCATATGCACTCCCTTTGTTGCAAAGAACCAGTCTTCCTTGACCTTCAACACCGTTGCTTCAGTGGAAGTAAGGCGGTCCCCGAACAGGAACTCAGGCTTCAAGAAGGTCACTTTATCAGATATGGCAGATTTTAAAACACCACGCTTTATCATCCATTTGAGGAACCTATACTGTTGTTCCCGGATTTGAGTCATTCTCTCGGGATGCTGATCCAGCATAACAACATCTTGAGTAGGGTTTATCACTTCTTCATCATAATCTACTCCCGTCTGACTGAGGACAGCATCCAGAAGCACTTCATTCAAGAGTGGAATAGTCATCGACACTAGCAAAGATTCGAAAATGTTAGAAATAACAAAAGAATCTGAGACTCATCAGAAGCGCATATCGTGTCTGAAAAAGAAGCTTCGGCACATCATCAGGGTGTAAACCCATGCGCATCAGCAGTGGAGCTTCGGCGCATCATTAGGGTGTGAACCCATGCGCGTCAGCGGTGCTTCGGCGCATCTTCAGGGCTTAAACCCATGTGCGTCGGCGGCTAAAACCTCGGCACATCATCAAAGACTCAAGGTCTATGTGCGTTGGTGTAAATGAAACTTACCAACCACCTCCGGCCGAACTTCGACAGGCCGACGGGGAACGTCAGCCGCCGTAACTTTCACAGGCTCCTTTCCTTTATCGCCGCGAGGAGTCTTGGGAACCATTCTTTGAGAGAAAAAAAGTTAGGGTTTTGAGGAAGAACTCTAAAAAAGGCAAAAGCAAGGAGAAGAAGAACTCTCTCTCTCTCCATCTCTCGCCTATTTATAGGGCTTGGTCGCACGCGTGAACCGATGACTTGTGATCTCAGCCGTCGCCTCGGGTTCTGTGAAGAGATAACCACAAATAAAACCCTAAAGATCATCATTAATCTTTTCGGTTACCGAGGCGTCATCATTTGTATTAACTGAGCAGAGCATGCGCCCCATCACTAATGCGCGGAGTATCTATGCGCCCCGATAGACATGCTCCTTTATCACCATGCTTCTTATTCAAAGTATTCCAAAACTTATCCAAAAGTTTTGAAAACTTTGAAGGGGGTCTTGTAGAAGCATGGAATTTCAGAACCAGAAAGCCCATGCGCCAGACTATATGCGCCAGAACTCAGACAAAGTACTTCACAGCAAAAACAACAAGTATAGACATTGAAAGAGGACTTTTTATTCAACATATAAAAGTCTATTACATGTCTAAGAAAAGATTGTACAAAGGAGAATTTCTACAAAGAAAAGATCCTAAGTATACAGCCAGCAATCACCATGCGCCCTCAAGCAGGCGCAGCAATCACCATGCGCCCTCAGTCAGGCGCATCCCACCATGCGCCTTCAGCAAGGCGCATCCTTTTCAGCAGCTCAGTTATGTGCATCCCTTCAGCAGCCCAGTTATGTGCCGCTCTTCCAGCCAGGCTCACTGCCGTCAAAATGCTTTAACTAATGAAGCATTTATTGAGCAGAACGAGGGTGGCAATCAACCCTCTGGCCGAGGAAGAGAAGAGCACCGCAAGCCAACCTGTGGCCAGGGGAGGCTTCGAAAGAGCCTCCAAAGACCAAGGAAGACCGCAATCAAAATACGGCTAAGGGAGCAGCTTTCAACACAATCAGAGTGGGCAACACCCACTTTGAAGGAAGAGAGAGCCCCCAAAGCCGCAGCACCGCAATTCCGATCTACGGCTCTTCCTACACAACGAAGACGAGGCCCGAGCATCCCTATCTTTGGATGCAACATGCACCTTCCGCCTGCCTCGGAAGCCCTCGACTCCGACTTTTGGATGTAACAGTCACCTTCAAGTGCATCAACGAAGACATTGTGTCGCATTTTTACCCTCGGAAGCATCTCATCAACAGAATGCATTCGAGTACACAAGTTTATGTCGGAAGTACGTGAGAGAACGAGAAGCAAACCCTCTCTCCATGCCACTATTTATAGGCCGAGCAAATCAAACACATGCGCCAAGTGGATGGCTCTCCGAATTCTGTGCAATAAATTTACATTAAATGGATGAACCGGACGCTTCGAATTCAGCCAAGTCAAAACGACTATTTAAAGCACTCGAAGATCGTAACAGTCGCATCATTAAAAACGCGTCACGAAGCGGATGCGCCGGCCAGCCCGCGCATCACACAGATGTGCCCTTCAACATCAAGCGCATCAGCACAGACGCGCCCTTCAGTACCAAGCGCATCACGGAGGATGCGCCCCCATGCGTCCCCATACGCCTAGTGGAACACCAATCGACGCGCCCACTCAGCTGTCCATCGAATGTCAGAAACATTAAATGCTGAACTGGCAGAGTTGGCAGCACACCTCCCAAAGTCTGAACAGTTGACAGCTTTTTCAGAAGACGAAGCGTCGGCAACGTCAGCATCATCATTACCTTTACTCCGACGGCTACTACCACGTGGCCATTCGCATGCGCCTCCGCAGCCATGCGCTCAAATCCGCATGCGCCTCAAAAGCCATGCGCCTCAGACTTTTCACTGATCCCTAAAGACAGAAGAAAACTCTCCATTTGAAGCTCTGCATGCGCCTCAAAAGCCATGCGCCCCAGACTGCTCTCTGATTCCAAAAAACAGAAGGAAAGTCGCCATTAAAACTCTGCATGTGCCTCAAAAGCCATGCGTCCAGAATAGTTCGTGACTCCTAAAGGTTACGAGCCAAAGTCTTCTCATGCGCCCAGTCCTAGGCGCATCCTACCAGATCATCCCCCCATCAAATCCGAGATATCTGAGCCATGAGTCGACGACACGTGTCCTTTGACTCAACTCACCCAAGATTTTAGCAACAGAAAGATCTTCTCCTCTGCTACGTGCCGGCTCACAACAGCGGTATGAAGAATTCAACCCCTCGATCAGGGCGCATCGTCCATGCGCCTCCATCAGCAATTACTACGTGGCGTCCTCGCGTACAGGCGCATCCTACGTGCGCGTATGAGCAGTCGGCCTGCAAAGCTATAAATAGAAGGATCATTTCCTTCACACACACACAGAACGATCCTACGTACAAAAAACGAAGGAACACACCACCAGAGAGGCAGATACAGACACTCAACGTCTTCCTCCTCTCAGCAAGCTCCGGCACCCAGAGTAATCCAAACCTTCAGAGAACTGATAACCGTCGTCAGATCGTCAACGGAGTCAACGCATTACCACTCACTCCTTCGACACAAGGGACCCAGATAAACAAAAGTGTACTCCTAGGACTACATCTAAGTCCTATATTGTAACACTGTTCTGTTTGTATTGAAATTTGCAATAAAAGAATTTTAATAGCAAACATATATGAGCTACATAAAAATAATACATATACACAAAATGATTGTAAGTAATGAAAATACATGTATCGTGGCGAAACACCAATATAAAAAACAATCAAGGAATCAAGTCGTCCCCAACCATGAAATCATAGAAAATTATCACGAACTGTGGTTCAAGCAAGCTGTTCAAAGGTACAAGTCAAGCAAACTATTCTATAACACAAGTCAGACAAACTGTTCTAGAACACAAGTCGGACAAACTGTTCCAAACCAAGAATCATGCAAGCTGTTCAAAACAAAAAAAAGGCTCAAGTTCTAACTACCAATAAAACATGAATTCTAATTACAAATTTAAGAAAAATCGACAACTTATTATGAGTATATTTCAGGACAAAAGGCTAAGTCATAAACAAAAAAAATCCTAATCGATAGACTCGCATTGGTACCCCGGTAGAAAACATAACCAGAGCCAAGTCTTAATTGAATAGTCGACCGAAAATACGATCGACTAGGCGATTTAGACAACAAGCGCCAGTGTTGTGTCCTACTCCACTCACCTACGGCTATGTCTAAATCCTTGTGATATCTAGAGTCTAGTCTTCCTTGTCCATATATTATGCCCAGATTAAGTACGACTCTAAACCACAAAAGACCCCTAAATTGGGTGTATGCAACGAGTATTTGATAAGGAGCACCTATCAAGTTAGCTAATAACCAACCCTATTTTTACTTAACAAGGTATGTATATGCCTAGAATATTTCTAATAATCCATACGAAAATGTAAAAGAAAATACTATGATATGAGGATACGTTTTGATAGCAGAATGTTTGTATTTATATAATAAAATAATTTATGAAATACTTATTAAATAATATAATTCATGCATACAGATAACTAAAAGATTTCCTGAACTATATATGACCACCCATCTCCTTTTATAAAATATTTATAATACCCATTTTGTATGAATAACCAAATATTTAGAAATAAAATTAAGTCCACCCAAAAAGTTAGAAAATATTTGTACACCCCTAAAAGTATGTCTACATAGGCTTGGGCTCGGTTTGGGTCCAATCTGGACTAGTTTGGTACAACCGGGTTCTCTAAAACTTAATAATATAATCAATAAATAATTAAGACATTCTATAGGGGTTAAGTCGCAACTTGGCCTGGTTTTCCTAGTTAGAATAATCCTATGGCTCGGCTTTCCCCTACCATGGCTAAACACTAGTCAAAGCACGCCACTGCACTAACCGTGATTCCTAGTCGTCTAGTACTTCAAAACTCAACCATGGCTAAAGTCATCTACTGTAATAATTAACTAAATAATCATTTATAAAAATCTACAAGTCACCATTTAAATCAAATAAATAATAAAAAAATATTTCAGAAATTTTTTTTCGAGAAGGGAAGCTATAGCCTGACAACACTGACAGCTGACAGCACGATAAACGAAGAAAATCTCTTCGAATCCCTCAAAGCGTACCGCTCGATATGATTTTGACAGCTGTACACACTGAATTGTGCCTAGGCACAATCTGAATAACTTCTTCTCATATATTCAAAAGCTGTCACGTGCCTATGCACTGAGTTGCGTCTAGGCACAACCCAATCAGGCGCAGTTTGACTCGTTGACTGAAGCTCGCACAACTTGATAAAGTTAAGACAACTTACATTCTAAAGCAGGATGACGTGGCACACATGCCATTAATCTCTCAAAATGTGTCCATTACTCTGTACACGACCAAGCGCATCTCAATCACATGATGCCACGCGTCTAAATATAGTTAGTACATGATTGTGTAACTGAATGGAAGTTGGCGCAACATAAGGTTGGCGCAACCCAAAGTAGCACAGTTCAGCCTCGCGCACATCAGAATAACTGCTAAAACAGTTATTTTTAGAACTCTATAAATAGAGTTTCCAATCATTATCAAAGCATCACAGAGATCGGGAACCCTTACAAAATTGCTGCTGCATTCTCCAGAGGCTCTAGTCTTCAAGTTCACATAGTCCAAGGGATAAAGTGATCATCTTCTAATCAGATTCCTACAGTTGTACTTCCCCAGAATTTATTATAATTTGTACGATTCTTTTTTAAGTTTGTTATAAACTTTTTATTTTTGCAAACAAAATGACGACTCTGCTGGAGACGACTTTCTCCTCTGACGAGAAGGTGACAACTCAATGTGATACTGCGTCAATCGGCAATATGCAGAAGACTCTGGTTGTTCAAGTCAACCAGACAGCCTATGAAGATATGATCAACAAGAAGAGCAACAAGCGCACTGTGGCTATCACCAAGAATAAAACTGTATGGACTCCTAAGTCTTCTACAGTTGTTGTTGCCCAGGCGCAATCTGTCTCTGTGGCTCAGGCGCAACCTGCTTCTGTTGCCCGTACGCAACCTCCTCTCTTTGCTGCCAAGGCACAGTCCACTCTGTCATGCCCCGCTCCTGCAGGAGCGATCGTCCTTGCTAAGGCGTGATGCCGTACGGGCCTAGGTTGCGCCCGTGCAAGGCTAAGTCCAGAAACGGTCGAATTGAGATAGGCCACAGAGTCGCACAGAGTGTCCCCATTTGCAGCGGAAAGTAAATGAACACAAGTTGAAGCATATTCAAATACTTTATTGATATTCAAGAAGTTTACAAGCGGCACTAGGCCGATATTACAAATCGCTCAAGCTCTCTCTCTGAAACATAAAAGGCGTGCCAAGTGGCTTACAACATGGAATGATTCATGGCGATGTTCCATTACATTATGTCCTGTATATGGTGCTCTAGCTCCTTGCAACGCTCCAAGGCTCCAGAGTTGGCTCTGCGCCTTAGCACGTTCGATGGAAGCTCCACACCCGCCGGTGTCTCCTGCATCCTGCAAGCAGACTGTAGGGTTATCAGTACATTGTTATGCACTGGTGGGGAGGCTAGCTCGCCCACAATGCTATCATTACCAAACACGTTCTATTTACTTTTGTGCACCGTCTATCATTTATTGTCTTTCTAATCTTGCCTTAGGATCAGTTTCATGGCATATTTTATAGCCTATCTCGTGTTGCCAAATTCAAGTGTCGCATGGAAATACATGCACGACTTACCCATACTTACCGTCCGGTCTACCCTGTCCAAAGTAAACCAAGTTAGTCAACAATTCATAGAAAGTAACTTAACATGATTCATGTGAACTTTCAATGTCAAGAGCGTGTCCCTGCCTCTGGTCCTAGCACGTCGTAGGCACGTTATCTAACTCACTTGCATGAATTTCTCATTATCATTTGGTGTGTTACATTTCAAGCATATTCATAAGGCACTTCATTTAGTTAACTTAGACTACTTTGATTTCAATGCAAGGAATTGCACGTGGATTGCCACCAGCAAAGCCCACTTAAATTTATATGTACCGGTCGCTGGCATGTCAGCCATTTTGGACATTTTCCCCTGTGGCATTCTCATCTATCAAGCGTGATGGCTGGTACACCTTGATAGACTATTGAATAACCGGCCCTACGTTTGGTTATGTGCCCAAGCCCGCACATTCTGTCTGCCCGTAGGCCATGATTCCGCCTAGGCCGGCCACGAAATGGTCGTTCGTTGCCCTTGGAATTCCTTTTCACTCGTGCACGAGCCGTCCACGACCATTTCGTATTTTATTGCCATTTTAACTTAACGGCTGTCTTTGAGCCATAGGCTAACCCTTAGCCATAATGCGTTATCGACCAGGTTGGCGTCCGTGCAGCGCGGGTAGCGATCCCCGTTGCACGTGCCCGTCACACCTGTCGCTAACCATTTCTTTCATTCTTATCTTTTATTCATTTATTCTTTTCTTTCTTTCACTTGTCCGTTTGTTCATCGATTCATTCACGTATTCATTCATTCATTCATACATTTTGCAACTACCCGTACGGGAGTCGCCTTGGCGACCCATTGGTCCCATAGTCTTTCAATATTGCTAAACTCTACTTGGGACGACTATGTTGATAGTCTCCCCGTTTTATTGTTGTAAACCATTCATTGTTTTCATTGTTTGAACGCATCAGAGACGTAAACGTATGCTTGTGCCTTAGCACGAGCGTGGAGCGCGGTGCGAGAGTTCTCACAATTTCTATGTTCTTTTCCATATTCTATACAAGCATACAAGATGGGATTAATCCCTACAAGATGGGATTAATCCCTTAGCTAGGTGCGTTGGGTCATTTATTAGCATGCGCGGTGTTATCGCCTAGCGATTTCAGTGATAGTGTCCGTATTATTATGTGTCTAGGCTAAGCAAAGACGGGTTCATCGGAGCCACCCACCTTAGCGATGTTCGCATCGGCCGAGCGATACTCCGAGCACGCCTTTGAAAGTCTAAGTCTGGATTCATCTTGACGGGCCAATGTAAGCCTTGCATCAATTCTTCATCAGGTCGATGCTAACTCTTCGGGTCGACGGCTCGTTCGAGTCGTTGTACTTGCCGTTTGAATCGGCGTTCCACTAGGGCGGAGCGGGTCATTACATAATACACCACTCAAAACAAGTCTCGTCCTCGAGACTTCCTGAGTGCAGGTCATCCTACCGTTCCCTAACTCATGTCGTGTGTATATCGTAGACAATTCCTATTGACTGGCTTTATTGCTCGATGGCATCGAACTATACTCGATACATTTCCAAGTTCTGTGTCTGCGTACGTTTGGTCGATTTTATTGAATAACTTTTCATTCATTTTAGAGTTGATGGTACTTATTCAATTCAAGCGTTTCTTCGACTTGGTTGCTATTTCGACGTGTAATGGGACTGAAATAGTCACACGAGGCACGTTATAATTCGTCAAATATGAAAGTCATAGGCTGATGCAAAGTCACTCATTCGTTCATGTGCATCTCAATGCCCACTTGCAGCTGCATTCGAGTTCATCATATCGCTGAGTTTGGATCGTGCACGCATTCAAGGCGTCCTCCGAATACGTACATTTCAACCAAGCTTAGCGACTAGCGAAGTCGGACAAGCTACTCGTGATAGTTTCGATTTGTCGATCGTTTTGCTAACTTAGATTTAAAACCGAACTCATGTGTGTATCACATATCGTTTATCTCGGTCCTCGAGATGATCCGGTTCGCTTCTCAAGCGTTCTTGTCTACAAAATCAATACGATTTCTTCTTAGCGCAGCCGACCAAGTCTAAGTAATTGCCATCCGATTCGAGACCAAATATTACGCTGTCATCGAGTACGTCTTCCAATCAATGATTCAATTCGTTATCCCAACTTTACTGCGCATCATCCATCCCTATCATTCCCTTTGTTTGGGGCCAATCTCGTCGTCGTTCAAGCACACTCCCAGTTCCCCATCCTACTCTAAGTATTGCTGCCCAAGTCTATCGTCCGTCCAGACGATACTGTAAGGTCAATCGCACAAGTTCAATCACTCAGCATAGGGTCGTCTGCCTATCCGCTAGGTCAGCTTACAAGGTCATAGTTATACGACAGGTCCGTGGCTCATCGTGTAAGGTCGTTG
Source organism: Iris pallida (assembly GCA_029216955.1). NCBI lineage: Eukaryota > Viridiplantae > Streptophyta > Magnoliopsida > Asparagales > Iridaceae > Iris > Iris pallida. The sequence goes on from JANAVB010012600.1 coordinate 157,327, forward strand.
CACGACGCTCGCCCCAACTCCTATGGTCAAACCATTTGTTCGCTTGTACGGGAGTTTCTACCCAAGTTCGTTTCACTCAAATTTCTAAACATCGAGCATGATCACCTAATTCGTATCAAGACTTACGTTGTACATATTCGATTCCGTTTAATCACCAGTTCTAACCAATTCATGTATTCGATCACGAGGTCATCCAGCTCGACAATATATTGCATCCCAATCTCACGCGAGTCCGATTATCCACGACGGTTCATGAATCACCATGCAATGCTCCCGTGGAATAATCATTCTCATCGGGACGTAACTCTTGTTTGAGTTTTAGACTAACCCATTCTCGATACGCGGATTGGACCTATTCAATCCTCAAGTTCAATTCTTCAAGCACACAAATTCATTCTCGAGTCCACCTTCGCGTCAAACCACAAGTCAAAGCAATCAGATTGCCATGCCATCCAAGTTCAATCACTCCCGCTGTATGAATCACCATATCAGCGCTCAAGCAGAGTGATCGCCATAATCCGGCGCGACGCATGTACGAGACTGGAGTTGCGCTCGTATAAGACAAGAACGTCAACGTTGTGGTTGTCAACGAAGCAAATCCAAGCATTCACATTTTCATCTAAGCCAATTCAATTCGATAGTCTGACTGTCATACGTTCCACTAGAAAATCCTCGAGCTAAATCTATATTTTCCTCGACACATTTTTAACATCCCAAGTATAGCATCCAACGGGACAATGACATTTGCACGATCGTCATTCGCCGAGTCAGAGTACCCCCGAGTTATCGTATATCGATCTTTGATACGCCTCAATACCATCGACGATATATGTCAAATCCCTATTTTTGAAATAGGTATCTGACTCTATTTTGTATTTTTGGGGAATTTTAAATTTGGGTATTGTTAAAATTTTATTGATATTTTCTTGAGGGTGAATTTATTTCACATTATTATTCTTGCTACTATTGTTACTATCATTTTTATTATCATTATTATTAGTATTATTATTTTATATTCCTATATCTACCCCATTTAAACCCAAACCCTAAAACTAACTCTCCCCTTTCCCCTCACAGCCACTCACCCTCCCCCTACCTAACTCCCCTCTCTCTCTCCTCACCATCTCTGGAGAACCGCCCACTCCCCTCCCGTCCTCACTGTCCACCCTCTCTTCTTTCCCGACCTCCTCCATCTGGCGCCACCGCCGTCCCCTTAGCCGGCTCCACCTACCACCGTAGCTGCCATCGACCTCCAGCCCGGCCGCCCGTCACCCCGCGACCGTCGCCACCATCATCGTCATCTCCACCACCATCATCCACCGCCACCACTTCCACGACCATCACCATCGTCGTCTCCCTCCGGCCTCCACCACTTCCTCCGTGGCCGGCCACCACTTGCCCCCTTTCTCCTCCGGCCCCCTTAAACCACCATCATCGTCGCCATCTCCCCCTCGTTCTTCTCCTCTCCGGCTCGATCTCCGGCGACCAGCCCCTGTGGCCGTCATCCGCCGCCACCAGCTCCTCCACTGCAGGCCGGAGCTCCTCCTATTGCTGTTGTCCTCCCTCCGCCGGAGCCGTCGCGACATGGCCAGCCCCGGTGAGCCTCCTCCGACTTCCTCTCTCTTCCCCATGGACTTTCTTCTCCGGTCCGGCGGACCGACCTGGCCGAGCCGCCTCGCGTACGCCGGTGAGGTTCCCGAGCTCCCCTCTTTCTCTTTTTCTCATTTTGTGCACTGCCTCGCCGAGCGTGCCGTCTCGAGCAGTACACTCTCGTGCAGCGAGCCTCTCGATCGACGCACCTCGGGCAGTGTGCTACCTCGAGCAGTACGCTGCCTTGTGCAGCGTGTCACCTCGGGCAACGTACCTCGGTTGGTGCGCTTCCTCGTTCCTTGTGTTTTCGGGTCATGTGTACTTCGGTGTACGTGTCGCCTTATTTTGCGTGTACCTCAGTCTACGTGCTTTCTAGGGCAGCAGGACGCCTCGAGCCCCGCGCTGCCTCGGGCCCCGTGCCATCTCGATTTATGTACCGTCTCAATTTTCGTGTCTCGGCCTATGTGCCTACCTCGTGACCCGTACCGCCTCGATTTACGTGCACGCCCTGATTTGTATGTCGTATCGATTTGCGTCATATTATATCTTATGTTGCCTCGGTTTGCGTGCACGTACCGATTTGCGTGCCGCCTCGGTTGTGTGCCGTATTGGACTCTGTACCTTTTCGATTTGTGTGTACACATCGATTTGTGTACCGTATCGATTTACGTGCTCCTTGGACCTTGGGTCGTCTCGATTTACGTGCATGTCTCGATTTACGTACACGTTTATGTTTCTCGTTCGTCTCGATATTTGTGTTCTCTCGATTCTCGTGCGCGTCTCGATATACGTGCGTATCTCGATTTGCGTGCCCGTATCGGTCTGCGTGCCTCGGTTTTTGTGCCAGATCCCTGTACTGCTTGTGGGACCCGTACGGTATAGCCTCGTACCATTCTTCGTGATTTTGTTATTATTTTATTATTTAATTCTAATGATTGTTTATTATGTGTTCTGAGGACCTCGATGGACGTGCTAGCTTGGATCCAGATCGCCGAAGACTTGTATACCTGCATCTTGTTAGTAATTAGGCCTGTGATAACCCTAGTTAGCTAATAATAGCAAGCCGTAGGCATTGTGTGGCCGCTTGTCCTTCTGTGTTGTTTGGCTTGTTGTCTGCTAGCCAGCTGATATTGATTTCCAGCTGGCAATGCAGGTTTTAGTGGATGCTAGAGAGATTATGATTGTGTTAGCTTCACTATACTTGTGGATTGTTATCGTGCGTTGGTACCGCATGATCCCTTACCTTTATTTACTGTTTTTAGATATTATTCTGGTCTTATTTCATCCTGCTGGTTTTCTTCGCCCGTCCTTGAGCCTTCCTTTCTGGTACTTGCTACGGTTGGCCTGACCAACCCTGGATTGTTCCCAGATTGTCTGAGACCGACCCGGTGGATCTTCCAGACTTGATTTGGAGGGTGTGCTTCAGTTCCAGACCATGCTAGGAACTGTGGGAAGGTATACTTGTCTACATTATTATTCTGTACTGTAGATTCTAGATTTTTATATAAGTATTTCCTGTTTTTCATATGATTATCTCTCTTGATGTTATTTTATTGTGATTTGCCTGTGGACATGAGATCGAATTTAGGCCATAGATTGATTGCATGCTAGGATACCCAGCAAGACTTGACAGCCGTCATCGTCATATAGCGTATTCGTACCTTATACGGTATAGCTGGCCTACGTCTGTCCCCGTATTCCGGTACTGGGGCATGACATGGTTTTAGTGGTGGCCCATACAGGTCTCGTTTTGAGATTTTGTTGGGTATCACATGATTATTGATCTCAGTCCACTATTCCTTGGTATTCCCACTTGTTATATTTGTCCTTCGCTCTCTTGAACCTGTGAACTGGTCCTCATCTCTACTTAGACCTATCTTGCTTGGCCATGTCTTATTCGTGTTATCTACCTCTGATTCTTGTTTGATAGATATGATCCTATAGTTGGTCATGTCGATCACCTTATTTGATGAGATGTTATCTCCATCATTTGGGTTACATGATTATTTATCTTGGGTTCTGTACTCTCTATCGGTGTTTCGCCTTGGTTGATTTCTGGTTATCCCTTTCGTGCGTTGACTTCGTGTTGACTTAGTATCATTATCGCCCTCTTCGAGCGTTGGCTGGATTGCTGCAGAATGAAGATTTCATCAGGACTCTGAGATTGGATATTTTAACATTTGTTGAGTATCCGAGGGATATTCTCGTATCGATTCGGCTTCCTTGATTCCGGACATTTTCGCACTCATGATTATCTATTTTAGATATTATTTTGATTATAGATATACTTTCTATACATTATATTTTGATGTGGATTCTTGGTTTGGAGTATTTTCCTAGAAAAGCTATCTTGTGGTTATTGTTGAAGATATTTTTGGATGTGTGTTACGATTCACCTGGATTTTGGATTTTGATTGTTTTCTAGGACTCTCATTACATTGTTAGAGATTTTATGATTTTAGTAATTTGGATATTTGGGTTATAGATTTGATTGGTTTTGGGTATTTGTCGAGAGTACCGGGTGGCCCTAGTACACCTTGACGGCGTGGTAACGAAAGTTACAGCCGCTCGATTACAGTATTTTGGTGAATCTTTTGCAGCCATTCCGGATGGCGTGGCAAGGAATGACCATGACACACATTTATCGGATATTAGGAACTACGGTCATCGGTTCGAGACATATATCCTGTATTTTATGATTTATGAGGATTTTTATGCAGTTGGGATTTTACGTTTTCTGACATTGTTTTCGATATTCTATACTTGTTTTGATTTATGGGGTTATTTCGTGTATGCGCGACTTTGATTTTCGAGATTCTCTTGTTGTTTTCGATTTACCTTGCGAGTTGATTTATCTAGACCTTGTTCTCTTTGATGTTTTCATATTGAGATTTTATTCGTTTCTTATTGTATTACTTGATTTCTGTAAGGTGGGTAGAGTTTTCATGGCAGATATATATGTACTAGTTTTGAAAACCCTATTTTGATAATTCTGAAATTTCGAGGACGAAATTTTTGTAAGGTGGGTAGGATGTCAAATCCCTATTTTTGAAATAGGTATCTGACTGTATTTTGTATTTTTGGGAAATTTTAAATTTGGGTATTGTTAAAATTTTATTGATATTTTCTTGAGGGTGAATTTATTTCATATTATTATTCTTGCTACTATTGTTACTATCATTTTTATTATCATTATTATTAGTATTATTATTTTATATTCCTATATCTACCCCATTTAAACCCAAACCTAAACCCTAAAACTAACTCTCCCCTTTCCCCTCACAGCCACTCACCCTCCCCCTACCTAACTCCCCTCTCTCCCTCCTCACCATCTCTGGAGAACCGCCCACTCCCCTCCCGTCCTCACTCTCCACCCTCTCTCCTTTCCCGGCCTCCTCCATCTGGCGCCACCGCCGTCCCCTTAGCCGTCTCCACCTACTACCGTAGCTGCCACCGACCTCCAGCCCGGCCGTCTGTCACCCCGCGACCGCCGCCACCATCATCGTCATCTCCACCACCATCAGCCACCGCCACCACTTCTACGACCATCACCATCGTCGTCTCCCTCCGGCCTCCACCACTTCCTCCGTGGCCGGCCACCACTGCCCCCCTTTCTCCTCCGGCCCCCTTCAACCACCATCATCGTTGCCATCTCCCCCTCGTTCTTCTTATCTCCGGCTCGATCTCCGGCGACCAGCCCCCGCGGCCGTCATCCGCCGCCACCAGCTCCTCCACCGCAGGCCGAAGCTCCTCTTATTGCTGCTGTCCTCCCTCCGCCAGAGCCGTCGCGACATGGCCAGCCCCGATGAGCCTCCTCCGACTTCCTCTCTCTTTCCTATGGACTTCCTTCTCCGGTCTGACGGACCGACCTGGCCGAGCCGCCTCGCGTACGCCGGTGAGGTTCCCGAGCTCCCCTCTTCCTCTCTTTCTCGTTTTGTGCGCTGCCTCGTCGAGCATGCCGTCTCGAGCAGCGCACTTTCGTACAGCGAGCCCCTCGATCGATGCGCCTCGGGCAGCGTGCTGCCTCGAGCAGTGCGCTACCTTGTGCAGTGTGTCACCTCGGGCAGCGTACCTCGGTTGGTGCGCTTCCTTGTTCCTCATGTTTTCGGGTCGTGTGTACCTCGGTGTACGTGTCGCCTCGTTTTGTATGTACCTCGGTCTACGTGCTGCCTAGGGCAGCAGGACGCCTCGAGCCCCGTGCTGCCTCGGGCACCGTGCCATCTCGATTTGTACACCGTCTCGATTTTCGTGTCTCGGCCTATGTGCCTACCAAGTGACCCATACCGCCTCGATTTACGTGCACGTACCGATTTACGTATCGTATCGATTTGTGTCATATTATATCTTGTATTACCTCGGTTTGCATGCACATACCAATTTGCGTGCCGCCTCGGTTGTATGACGCATTGGACTCTGCACCTTTTCGATTTGCGTACATACATCGATTTGTGTGCCGCATCGATTTACGTGCTCCTTAGAACTTGGGTCGTCTCGATTTATGTGTACGTCTCGATTTACGTGCACGTTTATGTTTCTCGTTCGTCTCGATATTCGTGTTCTCTCGATTCTCGTGCGCGTCTCGATTTGCGTGCTCGTATCGGTCCGCGTGCCTCAGTTTCCGTGCCACATCCCTGCACTGCTTGCGGGACCCGTACGATATAGCCTCGTGCCATTCTTCGTGATTTTGTCAATATTTTATTATTTAATTCTAATAATTATTTATTATGTGATCTGAGGACCTCGATGGACGTGCTAGCTTGGATCCAGATCGCCGAAGACTTGCTTACCTGGCCGAGCCCTCTAGGCAAGTATCCTTTGCTCATCGACGGCTCTTGCCCTCTCTCCTGGATTTCATTTCATTTAATTAATTTGTACTTGTAAATTTTATAACCATGTTTAGTGTAGCCTAATAGTAGAACTGCCATGATGATAACTTAGGATAGCTTGGTCCGATACCGGGATAGACCGTATCGGACAACTCGGATGGGTCATCCACACCTCCGAGGACACGAGCACGACTCACTTGTACGGATTGTCCCCATATGTCCCGTGTCTGACTCGCGGTCGATAAACGGCTCTGGCTAACTTTACTTGTGGCGGTGATTGTGCTTGGTTTAGGAATTTATGGACATGTGTTGTGGTGCGCCCTGCGAGGCGGTTATTTTATTATTATGCATGTTGGCTTGGCGCCCAGTACGCATTGTAGCGCTGCTGGAGGCCGGGACTTAGTGGTCTCGGGTTCGAGTGGTTTCCAGTACGCATCGTAGTGCTACTGGAGGCCGAGACTTAGTGTTCTCGGCTATCGATTTGTTTCCAGTACGCATCGTAGTGCTGCTGGTAGCTGAGACTTAGTGTTCTCAGCCTACGATTCTGCGATTCTGCAGCGGGTTGCGCCCAGTGGTTTTAGCCCCTATTCGTAGGGTGCTCCCATCCAAATTACAAAGGAGACTCTGCCGGATTCTTCCAAAATTCTCGATCGAGAATTTGGTTCGAAGGACTGGGCAGAACCATTCCTTTGGTTTGCTGGACTGGGCTCGTGCCTGTTCACCTTGGTATAGTATACCTGATCCCATTGCTTGCTAGGTAGACTCCAGACTAGATCAGTCGCCTAGCTCCTGACCTGTCTTGTCCGTCGGATAGCGTAAGGAGAGCGGTTCCACTCAGGAGACGGTCTGCAACCCTGGTCCTTGTTTGGTTTAAGGGTTGTGGATTTGCTCCAGAGCGGTCCGTGTGATCCTTGCCACTTTCGACGATATTTATTACCGGACTCTTGTCCCCTGACCCTTCATCCTAGGGGTTGTCCTAGTCTAGTCAGATAGAGCTGACAGTTGTCCTATGTATGGGGAGTTGTGATTTGTGGATATGACTGAGGATTGAGTATTATGGAGAGTACGATCTCGGGATATTGACTTGGTGGATCTATGTGGATTCTTGGATTTTGATGATTTCGAATATTTCGTAGAACGAGGAGAATATCGAGGGTATTATTATATAATTTTTACTCGACTTCCCAAATGCCCAAAACCTGGTACCTTTGTGTATTTCGGTAGTTGGGGAACCTGTTGATTGATATGTCTTGGTAGTTGAGGGGCTCGTTTTATAGTGGCTGGTGATCATTGACTTGGAGGATTCTTGTGAGCCAGGGGGCCTAGCGTTGCTTATAGTGATTAGCTTGGTATTTGGTTATTGACCTTCCTGACATGATATTGATTTCCATCGTAGATAGGAGACTCCTGATAGTTTGATAAGGTGGATGGATTGACTTGATGATTTGAGCTGTAGGTTCCCATGTGTACTTGACAGGCTATTATAGTGGAGATTTTGATCTTGTACCCGACTTGTTATCCATGTCACGATCTGGGCATGTGACTTCTTGTGACTGATAGGTTTGACCTTGTTCCTGGTATTACATGATAACCTGGACCTGTCTTGATTCCTGATAGTGGCCCGTCGAGGCGCACTCCTGACTAGCACTCTGGACATGACGAGTAAACCTGACATGTATATCTTGATTCCTGATAGTGGCCCGTCGAGGCGCACTCCTGACTAGTACTCTCGATATGACATGTTTACTCTTGATCGCTGTTGCGACAGCCCGTCCTGACTTGCTAAGTATAACCTTGTCTTGACACCGTGGTTGATTTTTCTGATTGTGCTTGTACAAACTACCTGTCTCGTCTTGCATCATGTCTAGGACATGGATTCCTGGTTACCATGGTCAGGAATTCGTAATGAATCTGACTAGGCTAACAACTAGATGGATCAAGTAGCTCATATAGATCGAGGTATTCCGGCTACAGGCAATCCCGTTATCTGGACGCTCATGTGGACTTGTAGCCTGCCGTCGAGTAGGGCACTTTTCCAGCCCACTGTCATGTGGGGCACCCCTCCAGCTAGCTATTAGGGTACATTTGTCTCCCGGGCGATGTACCCACTATATATATTCGTCCTGGATAACCTAGATAGTCTGCAGGGCTTGTGGCTATAGGAATACCTCAACTGCATCTTGTTAGTAATTAGGCCTGTGATAACCCTAGTTAGCTAATAATAGCAAGCCGTAGGCATTGTGTGGCCGCTTGTCCTTCTGTGTTGTTTGGCTTGTTGCCTGCTAGCCAGCTGATATTGATTTCCAGCTGGCAATGCAGGTGTTAGTGGATGCTAGGGAGATTGTGATTGTGTTAGCTTCACTATACTTGTGGATTGTTATCGTGCGTTGGTACCGCACGATCCCTTACCTTTATTTACTGTTTTTAGATGTTATTCTGGTCTTATTTCATCCTGCTGGTTTTCTTCGCCCGTCCTTGAGCCTTCCTTTCTGGTACTTGTAGCGGTTGGCCTGACCAACCCTGGATTGTTCCCAGATTGTCTGAGACCGACCCGGTGGATCTTCCAGACTTGACTTGGAGGGTGTGCTTCAGTTCCAGACCATGCTAGGAACTGTGGGAAGGTATACTTGTCTACATTATTATTCTGTACTGTAGATTCCAGATTTTCATATGAGTATTTCCTGTTTTTCATATGATTATCTCTCTTGATGTTGTTTCATTGTGATTTGCCTGTGGACATGAGATCGGATTTAGGCCATAGATTGATTGCATGCTAGGATACCCAGCAAGACTTGACAGCCGTCATTGCCGTATAGCGTATTCGTACCTTATACGGTGTAGCTGGCCTACGTCTGTCCCCGTATTCCGGTACTGGGGCGTGACAATAAGCGTAACCTGACGATCTTCCTTTGTAACCGATTTTGAGTCGTGCATTGATGCTGTTGTTCGAGTTGGATATTCCACAATTTTTTTGATATTCAAGATCAAGTTTGATCGTTATTCCTCAAGCTAGTTTCAAGATCGTTGTCCAAACTCAAGTCACAATTTATTTGAATCAATCAAAATCGTGCGCGTGATCCTCTAAGTTTCCTCGATCAAGACCATTCATTTTTATTCATCGTTCCGGATCGTTTTCTAACTTGCGTTGCCCATTGACAAGTTGTCCAAACGATATCTCGTTCGGGACATTCGATGTCACGACTAAGTAAGCATGACACGTTCTAAGGCTTGCGCGATATCATCGTTTGCCGACGTACTCGTTCTATTCGTAAATCCTTTAGTCTCGCTCGAACAATTTCTATAACGTCCATACACCACTCAGGGTTCGAGCCATTCGACTAGTCATCGACACATCGCTCTTTTCCTTCTTCAAAGCCATCACATACACCACTCGGAATCAAGTCATTCTACAAATCCTCGAAAGGTTATTCGACTCCCGATCGACACGTCCAATTGCGCGTTCGCTCATTCTTCAAAATCTAAGAACCATTTCCCCGTGTTCGCTTTAGCGCCGGTCGAGTAGCGTCTCTATCAACATACGTTCTAAGTCTCCCTTATTCTCGTCCGAGCGATAGTCAATCTCGCTCGCAACTCATTTGCACCATAAGGTCTAGGTGCGCGATACTCGGCACAACTTAGCCAAAAGGCTGTGTGCATAACCGTCCCGTTCGAACTATACTTCGGTCTCATGTACTCGTTCGCTATTGTCAGCATAAGGTTATTCAAGCACGTCTTACGTTTTGCTAACTCTTAGCATCGGTTCCTTCCAACTCAAGTACGTCGTGATTCGGTACAAAGGCCTTCGCCTATCGATCCCGATCAACCGAGTACTTGTACGAGCTTTTGAAAATATTAGACTTATTGTATGGAACATCCCAAGGCACAACGAGAGAGAGCGTACACTTCTTTTGTTTCCAACCGAGCTTTCAAAACTGAGAAAATCGAAATGAAGTCCAAGGACGTGAAGCCGTGCTCTAATACCAATCTGTCACGCCCCGCTCCCGCAGGAGCGATCGTCCTCACTAAGGCGTGATGCCGCACGGGCCTAGGTTGCGCCCATACAAGGCTAAGTCCAGAAACGGTCGAATTAAGCTAGGCCACAGAGTCGCACAGAGTATCCCCATTTGCAGCGGAAAGTAAATGAACACAAGTTTAAGCAAATTCAAACACTTTATTAATATTCAAGAAGTTTACAAGCGGCGCTAGGCTGATATTACAAATCGCTCAAGCTCTCTCTCTCTCTGAAACATAAAAGGCGTGCCAAGTGGCTTACGACATGGAATGATTCATGGCGATGTTTCGATACATTATGTCCTGTATATGGTGCTCCAGCTCCTTGCAACGCTGCAAGGCTCCAGAGTTGGCTCTGCGCCTTAGCATGTTCGATGGAAGCTCCGCACCCGCCGGTGTCTCTTGCATCCTGCAAGCAGACTGTGGGGTTATCAGTACATGGTTATGCACTGGTGGGGAGGCTAGCTCGCCCACAATGCTATCATTACCAAACACGTTCTATTTACTTTTGTGCACCGTCTATCATTCATTGTCTTTCTAATCTTGCCTTAGGATCAGTTTTATGGCATATTTTATAGCCTATCTCATGTTGCCAAATTCAAGTGTCGTATGGAAATACATGCACGACTTACCCATACTTATCGTCCGGCCTTCCCTGTCCAAAGTAAACCAAGTTAGTCAACAATTCATAGAAAGTAACTTAACATGATTCATGTGAACTTTCAATGTCAAGGGCGTGTCCCTGCCTCGGGTCCTAGCACGTCGTAGGCACGTTATCTAACTCACTTGCATGAATTTCTCATTATCATTTGGTGTGTTACATTTCAAGCATATTCATAAGGCACTTCATTTAGTTAACTTAGACTACTTTGATTTCAATGCAAGGACTTGCACGTGGATTGCCACCAGCAAAGCCCACTTAAATCTATATGCACCGGTCGCTGGCATGTCAGCCATTTTGGACATTTTCCCCTGTAGCATTCTCATCTATCAAGCGTGATGGCTGGTACACCTTGATAGACTATTGAATAACCGGCCCTACGTTTGGTTATGTGCCCAAGCCCGCACATTCTGTCTGCCCGTAGGCCATGATTCCGCCTAGGCCGGCCACGAAATGGTCGTTCGTTGCCTTTGGAATTCCTTTTCGCTCGTGCACGAGCCGTCCACGACCATTTCGTATTTTATTGCCATTTTAACTTAACGACTGTCTTTGAGCCATAGGCTAACCCTTAGCCATAATGCGTTATCGACTAGGTTGGCGTCCGTGCAGCGCGGGTAGCGAGCCCCGTTGCACGTGCCCGTCACACCTGTCGCTAACCATTTCTTTCTTTCTTATCTTTTATTCATTCTTTCTTTTATTTCTTTCACTTGTCCATTTGTTCATCGATTCATTCACGTATTCATTCATTCATTCATTCATACATTTTGCAACTCCCCATACGGGAGTCGTCTTGGCGACCCATCGGTCCCATAGTCTTTCAATGTTGCTAAACTCTACTCGGAATGACTATGTTGATAGTCTCCCCGTTTCATTGTTGTAAACCATTCATTGTTTTTATTGTTTGAACGCATCAGAGACATAAACGTATGCTTGTGCCTTAGCACGAGCGTGGAGCACGGTACGAGAGTTCTCACAATTTCCATGTTCTTTTCCATATTCTATACAAGCATACAAGATGGGATTAATCCCTAAGCTAGGTGCGTTTTGTCATTTATTAGCATGCGCGGTGTTATCGCCTAGCGATTTTAGTGATAGTGTCCGTATTATTATGTGTCTAGGCTAAGCAAAGACGGGTTCATCGGAGCCACCCACCTTAGCGATGTTCGCATCGGCCGAGCGATACTCCGAGCGTGCCTTTGAAAGTCTAAGTCTGGATTCATCTTGACGGGCCAATGTAAGCCTTGCATCGATTCTTCATCAGGTCGATGCCAACTCTTCGGGTCGATGGCTCGTTCGAGTCGTTGCACTTGCCGTTTGAATTGGCGTTCCGCTAGGGCGGAGCGGGTCATTACACACTCTTCCTGCTGCCAAAGCGTAGTCTACTTTTCCTGCTGTCAAGGTGCAGTCCACTCTTTCTACTGCCAAGGCGCAGTCCACTCGTTCTTCTACTAAGGCATAGTCAACCCATCTTGTTGCCAAGGCGCAACCTATTGCAAAGGCGCAACTAGTAGCCCATTTGGCTATGGCGCAACCTAAGCACTCAGCTGTCCAGGCGCAGTTTGCTCACCATGCTGCAATAGTGCAACCCAAGGGATTTAGTTTTTTGGCTAGTCCCTCCTGCAATTCTCCAGTTCTGAACTTGGAGAAATAATGTTCTAGTGTCAAAACTAGACAGAACAAAGGGAAGGGTCCTTTGACACTTCCTTAACTGGCGCAACCTGTGCCTAAGCTGATTCCACAACAAAACAAAGAAAAATGCTTTTTAGCTAACTCTTCACAAAATAAAGGAAAGCACCCTTTGGTCTTTTCTCAATCTTCCCCAGTCTATGACTCAGAGAAAGATATATCATATTCCATTCCCTTAAACAGAGGTCTTCAAATCTCTGCTAGGGGAAAGAATACTGATCAAAGAGGCATCTTACCTACCCCTATGGTAAATGCTCAAGATCTTCCAACCTTACAAATCTCAAGATCCAAGCAAGGAAAGTTGATGGTGTTTGAGGCACCAGGTGCAGAATTCTCTGATTTACGCACTTATCTCAACAAGCGTCAATCAGTATCAACTTCGGTGAAACGTAAAAATCCTATGCTAAGGGCCAATTTACATCAGAAATAAAGGTTTGAAAAGAAGGATCCCATCACTTATGCTAATGAGTTAAGTACTTCTTTGTACACTCATGAAACTAAACATCTTAAGAATCGGCGTCATGTTCCTAATATCATTAAGGAATATGTTCCTCCGACTTCTTCTCGTCCAGTAGTGATGACTGATCTCCGGGAACATCTTACACAAAGACGGAAGATCACAAAAATGTATCACTCACCTCTAGATCACTCGTCAGAACGCCACTGCCTTCATGAAGTGGTTATCAAGTGTTGCTGTCAATCAGCCAAACGATCTGTCTTCGATCGGCTGAACTACGTTTCAACTCCTGAACCCATGACGGGAGATGAAGACGAGCTGTTATATGCTTCTATCAATATGACTTCGCAAGACATTGGGGGTAGAAAATCCTTAAAACATGGCAGATCTCGTAATCCGAGTCAGCAATACTTGAGACAACTCCGTGAATCTAGTGAAGGGGTCTTTCAACATACCAGATCAAAAGATCGAAACTTGGATCAGGATGTCTTCAATCAGGAAGATCTTCTCATTACTCATCTGGGAGAAGATTCTTTGTCTGACTTTGACGCAGATAGTTAAAGTTCTGAACAAACTATCTTGTCAATAATAGCAAGAGAGGTGACATCATATGCCATTATAGAAGACCAAGATGCTTCTAGTTCAGCTAGTCAAGAGCAACGAATTGCTGCACTGGAAGACAAATTGAAGACCATGGCTGAAATGGTCGCAAGTATGCACACTATAATCGTGGCTCAACATGCAGTGCCACCGGTTATAAATCCTGTTTCAAATCTCGAGCTCATAGCATCTTCTGTACCGGTTAATGTTGGTCTGGGGGTACCTTCTCCTCAAGTCGCTTCTGTACCAGTCCAAGCTGCTCCCAGTCAGTTTAGTGCTGGGGGTAGTAATTACCATGCTATTCCTCCTCCTAATAATTCTAACCAACCCACCAATTCTGAAACATCAGGGGATGCTAATGAGGCTGTAAAACTTTTACGCACTCAGTTTGAGGCCTTTAAGCAGAAGGATGGTCTACAAAGATTGGGGATAAAACAACCTTATCCTGCGGAATAGAAGGAAGTTCAATTTCCTCCTAAATATAAGCTTCCTACCATTATGCTATTTGATGGCAGCACTTCTCCAAGTCAGTACATCAATCACTTTGAAGTGATGACTGACCAATTACAGCCAAATGATGCTCTCCTTACCAGGGTGTTCGTCGGTTGTTTAACCGGTGCAGCATATGACTAATATCGTAGCTTGCCTGATGGCTGCATAACTTTTTTTGCCAGTTTTAAGCAAATGTTCTTGGAACAGTTCTATGAGGGGGTCAATGATATGACGATGTCTTCCCTTATTAAAATTAAACAAAGACACAATGAATCTACAGAGAGTTTTATTAAAAGATTATGCCGAGAGGCACTTAAAATGCCTTTAGGAACTCCATCTGTTGTAACGATAGACACTTGCAAAATCAAACTTGTTGCCTATTATCAGCATATGGACGGGGTCAACACAATTCTAAGATTGGCCTTCTTTCATTGTGAATGCCAAGGCGGCGAAGGTTAGTGCCGAAAAGTTCAAACAATTAGGAGTTCAAATGAACCATCCTTATCAAGATGAACATTCCACACCCGGTGCTAATAATCGCCAGAATAATCGTAAGGGGAAAGAAACATTGGCCATCAATCTCAAAGGCAAGGAGTCATTTGCTGTTAATGTTGCTCAGATAGCACCCACTCCATCAGCACCACCACAGAAAACACCACATCCAAAAGAAGAGTATTCTTTTGATAAAGATGATATTATGAGCATTTTTGATTGCTTAATCAAAATCAATACGCTTCAACTGCCAGAGGCAAAACGGCCAGAAGAAGTAGGTAAGACTGACCACCCTAAATATTGTGTTTATCACAGATTTATAGGGCATCCAACTCGAGCATGCTACATGCTCAAAGGCAAAATATAAGAAATGGTGAACTCTAGAGCAGTTACTCTTCAACAAGATGAGAAGACTGTGATAGCCAATGTTGTCTCTGTACAGTTTGGTGATTTCCCACCACAACATGGTGTTGTCCCCATCTAGAGGGCTACTCTCGAGATCGTGAATCTTCCACCTCTCCAAAATGAAGGTCTTGTTCTACTGTCAACTGATAAATGAGAAATTATGTAGATTCATCCAGATCTAGTGGCAGACTTTGAAGTGCCTTTCTCTTTCAATCAAAAGAAGCGCTCCAAAACTAAATCCAAGTGCTGAAAAATGGTATCCTTTGAACTAGTGGCAGAAGAAAAAAATTCTAATCGGCACCAGATCTGGTAAACCTTATCTAAGGGAGTATCCCGTAAATCAAGAAAATCCTGTCTCGTCTCTTGATGTTCCTCCTACATCATCTTCTCCTACTGAGAATATGCCATCTACATCCTTGCCGGTGGTAGAACCAACTTCTTCCAAACCGATATCAGCAGACAAGGGAAAGCAACCTGTCCGTTTTGATAAAGCATTAAAGAAGTTCTCATTTCTTGGACTTGAAAAGCCATAAAATTTTGACATATTGGCTCAATTGGCCAATACTCCAGCAAGATTGTCAATCTTCGAACTCTTAGGTCTCTCAAAAGAAACTCAAGAGACGTTAAGTGAAGCTTTGATGCAGGCTGATGCTTGTCTTACTCTCCTCAAAAAACCTGAAAAGGAGCCTGTCAGCTGTACACATTGTCATAGTGTATTTGAATTAATGCCCAACATTACTTTTACACAAGATGACATGCTTTTAGAAGATAATCGTCATGATCGTCCTCTTTATTTCACGGGATATGTGGACACCATGAAAGTCGATCGCATTCTGATTGACCCAGGGTCTGCTCTTAGTATCATATCAAAATCTTTGTTGGATGCCTTAAATATCCCAGTGTATAATCTTTCTACAACTATCACTACCATCTTGGGGTTCAATCAAGGAAGAAGTGAACCTTTGGGGAAGATATGCCTGAAACTCTAAATCGGGAATCTTTGTACGAAGGTGACTTTCTATGTGATTGATAATCATGGCTCATACAATGCTTTGCTGGAAAGACCATTCCTCTACGAACATAATATTATACCTTCTACACTCTTTTAATGTTTTAATATGTGGATGGCAATGGAGAGGTCCAGAAAGAAGTTGCAGACCTAAATCCTTTCAAGGGGGTTGAAGCGTACTGTAATGACTTTCGTATGTACAAAGAGGAATTCATGAAGGTGGTGCTGGAAATGGATACTGACGAAGAACAGAAAGGCGTACCAAATGATACTTTGGTGATTCCTGTCAAATGACGTACTTTCTGTCCTCAGTCTTCCAAACCATTGACTATCTACCTTTCTTCTCTCAAGAAGCAGCCTCCTGGTGTTAGTCAGGAACAAAGGGAGCTCACCTCTTCTAAGCCACTTGTAATCGACCTTCGTCGTAAAAAGCTCCCTCCTCCTTCTCGTTCTTCTTTTCCTTCTTTATTTATCAATTTGACTAAGCCTATTAAGGCTAAAGGTCCTGTTGTAAATGATGGTGTAAAAATCAATAAAGCATCTCCTTTGCAGTATATTGATGTCTCTTATTATGCTCAATATTATTTAGATATGCTAGATAGCTTTAAACTACTTACAATAGGAGTTGTATCATCTCTACGAAATGTGGTATCGTTGGATTCAATACAAGAATCGTACTTCTTAGTACCATCTCGAAAGAAAGGCAAAATGCTTATACTTTTTAATAAATGAGAAGAACAAAAAATCATGCTTGACAACAATAATAAGGATGATACAGGAAGGTTACAATTACGTCGCTATAGTCCTCAATCCAAGGTAATCATCCACAAGATGAGTTATGATTTCAGAACTGGTTTCAATAGCGGTAAAGGAAGGCGAACTCCTATTCGTATTTCTGTTCCAAAAGGAAAATCACAACAATACTACAGCAAAACGAAGCGGGGATTAGGTTATATTTCACCACTTCCGACTCCAGAACCTTCTGAATCCGATGAAGAAGAACGATCTAACTCTTCTGATTCTATCTCGTGGGATTCTGATACCAGTATTGGTCATGTCCATCGAGTAATAGTATCTTCTAATATGGTATCAGCTGAATTCTCAGACAATAACGAAGATGATATTGAGGAAGCTCCTGAAGTAGATCCTTGGGCCCAAAAGATGGACAATCAGTGGGAACTCTGTTTCGAATAACGAGAACCACCTACTGAGGATCAACTAATTCAGATCGATGTTGGAGAGAAAGATGTGCTACGACCGATCTTTATTAGCAAAAATCTCCCAGAAGATGATAAAAAAGAACTAATTCACCTCATTCATTAATATATTGATGTCTTCGCCTGGAGTTATGAAGATATGCCGGAATTATATCCTCAAGTTGCAACTCATAAACTTAACATCTTGCCTAATGCCAAGCCAGTCAAACAACAGCAACGGTGATTTAAGCCTGAAATGATAGATGTGATTGATGTTGAAGTAAAAAAGCTTATTGCTTACGGTTTTATCAGAGAAGAACAACATCCTGATTGGGTAGCCAACGTCGTACCAGTTTTGAAGAAGATCGGGAAGGTTCGGGTATGCATAGACTTTCGAGATCTCAATGATGTTTGCCCTAAAGATAAATTTTCTCTCCCAATTACTGATGTTATGATCGACAATACTTGTGGATTCGAACGAATCTCTTTCATGGATGGGTTTTCTGGATACAATCAAATCCGGATGAATCCTGAAGATGAAAAACACACTTCATTCCGTACTCCTCGTGGAGTATACTGTTATACAGTCATGCTGTTCGGTCTTAAGAACGATGGTGCAACTTACCAGCGGGCTATGAGTACTATCTTTTGAGATCATTTGCGAAAGACCGTCGAATGCTATGTTGACGATATTGCTGTCAAAAGTCGTCTAAAGGAAGATCACATCCAAGATTGGCTTAATTGCTACTTGATACCCTCAACTATTACCGTTTTTCAACTTGGTACCCTAAACTTTTTTTTGTAACAACTTGATACCCGGATATTATTTTGGACAAAAATGCCCCTACCTCTAACCCCCCTCCCCCCTGCTAGCTCCGGCCGCAGCTCCCCCCCCACACCCCCTGCTCGCTTCAGGCCATCCGCCCCCCCTCTCGCTCCGGCCGTCCGCCCGCTCCCGCCTCTCCCCTAGGGCTCGGCAGCGGAAGGAGGGGGGGGGCTGGAAAGGGGGGTGCGGGGCGGGAGGTAGGGCAGGGGGTAGCCCGGAAGCGAAGAGGGGGGGGGGGTTGGCCGGAAGCGAGGGGGTGAGGTTGGCCGGAAGTGAGGAGGGGGGTTTCGGCCGGAGCTAGCAGAGGGGGTGGCTGAGGGGTGGAGGGAGGGAAGGGATAAGGGCATTTTGGGGTTTTTTAAAATGTTAGGTACTAAGTTGAAAAAAAAAGTTGAGGTATCAAGTTGTTACAAAAAAAAGTTTAGGGTACCAAGTTGAAAAACGGTAATAGTTGAGGGTATCAAGTAGCAATTAAGCCTCCAAGATTTAAGAACTATCTTCAATCTAATGCGTCAGCATCAACTCAAAATGAATCCCACTAAGTCTTTCTTGGGTGTCTCTAGTGGCAAATTTATCAAATTCGTCATTACCTCTAAGGGTATACACGTTGATCTCGAGAAGATCAAAGCCATTCAAGAGATACGTCCTCCACACAACCTAAAAGAGCTAAGAGGATTCCAAGGTTGACTTGCGTACATCAGGAGGTTCATTTCAAATTTATCTAGACGTTGCAGATCATTTACTCAGTTAATGAAGAAAGCTGTATCTTTCATTTGGACAGAAGAATGTCAACGAGCATTTGATGATATAAAACGGTATTTGATGAATCCACCGGTCCTTGTACCACCAATCTCAGGAATACCCTTCTTAATGTATGTCCGAGCGATGGACCATTCATTGGGAGCATTGTTGGCTCAGAAGAACAAAGAAGGTCATGAACAAGCCATCTACTACCTTAGTCGGATAATGATTGGAGCTGAACATCGTTATAGTCCGGTAGAGAAGGAATGCTTAGCCTTAATATTTGCTGTTCAAAAGACAAGGCATTACATCATTGGCCAAACTATTCATGTTATATCTCGAGTTAATCCTCTTTGAGTCTTAATGAAGAAGCCCAGCACACTCAATTCTAGGTTTGCTACATGGGCTATATTATTAGCACAATATGATATGGTCTATATTTCCCAAAAGTCTGTGAAAGACCAAGTACTAGCTGATTTCTTAGCAGCTCATCTTGTTCCTGAAACATCTAAACTCTATGATGAAATTCAAGATGAGACATTGGAATCAAATATGATCTCAGAAGAATTTCCTCCTTTGCGTTTATTCTTTGACGGAGCATCTAGAATTGGACCAGGAGGCACCCTTGTCGCTGGAGTGGAAATTGTTCTCATTTCACCAGATGGATTAACTATCCAGAGGGTTTATTCCTTAGATGAGTCATGCTCCAACAATGTCACAGAATACAATGCTTTGCTCATTGGACTCCAATTAGCCAAACAACTAGATATTAAATATCTCGAAGTATATGATGATTCTAAACTGATTGTTAATCAGGTTAGAGGCACATATGCAGTCCAACATCAAGATCTGTTACCCTACCATGAAGCAGTAGTCCGAATAGCTTTTTCGTTCAAAGGGTCCTTCCTCGAACATGTACGTTGAGCTTGTAATACCGAAGCCGATGCCTTGGCTAACTTAGCTGCAGTATTGGCAATTCCAGTCAAAAGACAAAAATGGTTGTTATCTCCAATAGAGAATTATTTTGTATTGAAAACAACCATAATATTGAATATAGCAATTCAACTGAAGTCAATGTCATTAGCGAAGATTGGAGAACACCTTTCATCGACTTTGCAGTATATAACATACTACCTGAGAATCCTAAAGAAGCTACAAGTATCCATCGGCGATCACTTCGATTCTATTATAATCATACCACCAAAACTCTCTTTCGAAGGACTTTTAATGGATTGCTCGCTGGTGATGAAGCAAAGTAGATATTACGCAAAGCTCATGATGGCGTTTGTGGTGCACATCAGCCTGGTCCTAAACTACAGGATCGTATCCGACGTATGGGTTATTATTGGCCCTCTATGGTATCAGATGCTATTGACTATACAAAAAATGTCGTGCATGTCAGATTCATGCGGATTTTATTCACCAACCGTCAAAATTTCTTCATCCGACTGCGGCCTTGTAACGCCCGTAGTTCGTATTACGTATTTGGTATACGTGTACGTATTTTGACTCCTATTGCATGACTCATTGCATAGTTTATTTTGGCATTTCATTTGCTTGGTTCGGGTTCGGTTGGGTTCGGTCTGGTTGGGTTTGGTTTGGGTTAGTATGCAAACCCCTACCTACCACCATCCTCCATTTATTAACCCAACAACCCTTCTCTTTCCTCATTCATTTCCTATTACTATTCTTCTTCTTCATTTCTCCACCGACCACCCGTAGTAGGCAAGTGTAACTTGCTTCATGGAGGAACTCAAATTTTGTTGTTCCATTGTCTTCCTCACGAGCATCTAAGACACTTTAGTACTTAGCATTTTCAATTTCCGTGGTTCATTTCATGTAGACCTAAGTTTTAGTATTTTTGATCTCCCTAGTTTTGATCTACTGGACTTGGATGTTTTCGAAATTGGAGAGTTCCATGTGGTGGGAATCTCGATTTTACGCAAGTTTGGCTCTTGAATGGCTAGATTTCATCGAGACTCGACCGAGATGAGGCTTTCTTGGGTTTTTACGCCTGCTTGTACCGGCCTTGGGGAGAAGATGCAGTTTTACGCACACGTTCTTACGTGCTAGCGTAGTATTTAGTTTTTACGCACACTTTTTCTGTGCCTGCATATTAATTACCCTTTACGCACACGTATTTGCGTGCCAGCGTAATCGCTTCTACGCCGAGTTCATTCGAACTCTACGCAGGGGCTACTCCGCTTGGGTGGAGTGCTTGCTCGCGTAGAGCTCCGCTCGCGTAGAGCGTTGGCCCTCGTAGAGTCTCGCCCGCATGCGGCTTTGCTAGCGTAAAGCGCTTGCTCGCGTAGAATCCCACCCACCTGCTCTCTTGCTCGCGTAGAGCTGCCTCCCCTTAGGTCTTGCCCGCATAGAGCTGTTTTACGCTCGGGGTCTATTTGGCCTAGCGTAGTCTTGCTCGCATAGAGACTTTGAGTCCCTATGGCGTACCCCGTTACGTTTTTGTATTCTTACGCCTTTTTGTCATGAACTTGATAATCACGAATTTATTTAATATGTTCGAAATGGTAATTGTACACGGTATGGTATAAAGTAAATATGACATGACATGACAAGATATGACAAGCGAGCATGATGGCAACTATTGAATGCTGTTGCGACGGCTAGCATGACATGACAAGAATGAATGGCCTGGACACCGTGGACGATTGTGTTTGTACCAATGAACCAGTACTGTCTCGCATCATTATCTAGGGCAGGGACCCTAAGTACCACGGTCAGGGGTACCTACTTAAACTAACTAAGGCTAATAAATAGAATAATCCAGTAGTCATAAAGAGATTTTCCAGCTACAGGCAATCCTGTTATCTAGGCACCCTATCATGGGATCTATAGCCTACCGTCGAGTAGGGCACATTTCCAGCACACTGTCATGTGTTGCACCCTTCAAGCTACTTAAGGGTACATGCGTTTCCTGGACGATGTACCCACATGAATTTAACCCCTAATTTGTGTCCAGATAGCCTGGATAGTCTGCAGTGCTGGTGGCTGTGGAACAATCTCATTGCATCTTGCTAGTAATTAGGCCTGTGATAACCCTAGTTAGTTAAAGTATCAAGCCGTACTCATTGCTTGGTCGTGCTTGATCGGATGGAGTCTATCCCAGTCTAGTCTTGTCCTGATCCTGTACAAGATCGTTAGCATGACCTGAATGCTTGTGCTTACTTTATCGATAAATGGTGGAAAACTAAGTTCCGTCCAGATGAAGGGTTACAACCCCGGTCCTTGTTTGGTTTACGGGTTGTAACTTGGTTATCGGAATAGTCCCATGGTTATCTTATCATATATCATCATAATTTTCTATATTTCCAATCTTTTATTATAAAGTTATGTTTTGTGCTAATTGCTGGTTTTAGTTCTTAAGTGAAGCCCCTTTTGTGGCACTTGCTCTTTCTGGGATCTGACCCAGCTGGTTTTGTATGGCCAGATACCGGAGTGGCCCCAGAGGATCTCCCTATCTTTCCGCCAGATGGTGACCACCAAGTGTAACCCTGGCAATGAGTGGGTTTTATTTTGCTCTCCCACTCTATTGTAAAAATATTCTTTTGAGGCATTTAGCCGACGAGCACGTGTTAGCTCGATTGCACTTTACTTACTGTCTGCCTACGGACTGTAGCATGATGAACAAATCCTATGGTTGATCATGTATGACTGAAACTCTTGCTAGTCTTCATATTTTGTGTGACTAGATTCATGATCATCCAAGTATGTAATGTATGGGACGCCTTACTATTGTATATTTGGTGTTCTGACATCTTGTAACTATTATTACTTGCTTGAGATTGAGACAATAGGCTTATTCATAACCATAAGAGACTGATGGCTTGTAATTAAACCCTCATGTGTCTAGACAGCCGTGACCGTATAGCGAGGTGGGTTGTACTTCAATATACGTAGCTGGCTATGCCCGCCCCCGCTCTCCAGTATTCTGGTTCTGGGGCATTACATGGTTTAAGTGGTGGCCCATGCAGGTCTTGTAAATCAAGATATGTAAGGGTTTACCGAATAGATGTCTCAATCAGCACTTACCCTTGATCTCTGCTCGTATCCTTTAAATCCCTGAAATCTTAACCAGATCACATGCTTGTATCTTTGATCTGTTCTGGTCCTTCCTTATTGTTTCCTGTGTCATCTACTTCAGCGGTACTATTCCTGAACCTGCCAATCAGCCGGAAGGAGCTCAACGAGTACTCCCGCGACAAGAGGATCAAGATCAGCACTCAGGAGCAGCTTCCCGAGTCATGCTTTCTGGAGATCCAAAACCCCCAGTACAGCCAGCCCAGCCTACGAAGCAGGATAATGGAGTCTTGGTTGGACTCATCAGGGAGTTGCTTGCATCACAGGATCATCGGGGTAATGCATTACACTAGACAGTACAAGATGTCTTGAGCAGAGGTGGTCATCAAGGGAACCAGGCAGCCAACAGCTTCAAGAGCTTGAACCCTCCCTTCTTCGATGGTAGCGAAGACGCTATTGCCGCAGATGCTTGGCTGCAGGATACTGAGGTTATTCTAGAAGCAGCCAGGACCCCAGAAGACGAGAAGGTGGTCGTGGTGCGCCTGCAGTTATTGGATCTAGCCCGCAGCTGGTGGACGGCACAGGCCGTTGGATTAAGGGCACCTATTGTATGGGCAGTATTTCGTGAGAGATTTCAGACCAAGTATTTTGATGCTGTAGCTCGGTATGATCTACAGACGAGGTTCACCAATTTGAAGTAGATGGGCAGGACGGTTGATGAATATGCGATCGCGTTTTCTAGGCTTAGTCGGTTTGCTCCCACCTTGGTGGCGACCGAGTTCGACAGAGTTCAGCGGTTTCAGCAGGGACTCCACCTGGAGATTTTACAGGCAGTAGAGCAGTTCGAGCATCAGACCTTCGATGCAGTATTAAGAGCAGCTAGGAGGCATGAGTATACCTCCCAGAGGATTGTGGACCAGACCGAAAGTCAGAAGCTCACAGCCAGATGAACCAGTCTTCAGCACCGGTCCCGACAGCCAGGGCTTTGACCATTGGAGCTCCGAGGCGGGCGGCTTCCGTTGCGTCGATTCAGCATTCGACCCCATCATATCCTAGCAGCAGTAGAAGCAGTCTTCCGCAATGGGTTGCACTCATTATGGGAAGTCAGGGCACGTGGTGTCAGAATATCGCAGAGCACAGGGTTTGTGCTTGATTTATGGGGCACCGGACCATAGAGTTAGGAACTGCCCGAATAGGGAGAGTTCATCTTCATCAACCTTTTATAGTCCCTCGGTTAGGGGGCCATCCCCAGTACCAGTTCAGCAGCAGTACCAGTTTTCGAGGCCCTTACCGCCTCAGGCCCAAGTATTTCAGTAGCAGAACCCCCAACAGTATGCATAAGTCCAAGCTCAAACCCAGAATTTCTAGAGAGGTTTCCAGCAGAGGGGACCAGCAACCAGAGGACACGGTCAAGTGATGGCTTTGACCGTGGAGGAGGAGTTAGCATCAGGTGAGGTAGTGGCAGGTACTATTCTCGTCAACTCCTTTCCAGCATCAGTATTGTTTGATTCTGGTGCATCGCATTCATTTATGTCTGCACGATTCGCGACACGGATAGGGCTAGAGCCCGAGTCATTATCAGTAAGGCTCAATATACTTACTAGTAACGGACTTGTGGGAGTAGATAGAGTATTTTTCTCGTATCGGATCGTAATTAGCGGTAGAGAGTTTCCCGCTAGGTTGATAGAATTCTCAATGGCCGATTATGATGTGGTCTTAGGGATGGATTGGTTGAGGGACCAGTATGCTGGAATAGATTGCCATATCAACAAGATTATTTTTAGTATTCCTGGTAAGTCAGAGTTTTTATTTTTTCGAGGCAGAATAGAGCCTTCTCCTACAGCATTCCGGATGGCAGTTGCAGTGGCAGTCCAGTTTTCCAGAATTGTAGAAGAGTTTCCTGATATTTTCCCCGTAGAGCTTCCAGGTATGCCACCAGAGAGAGAGATCGAGTTCACCATAGACTTGATCCCCGGAACAACACCAGTGTCAGAGAGAGTCTACCGGATGGCGCCATCAGAATTGGAGGTTTTGTATAAGATGATTGAGGAACTCAGGACCAAGGGATTCATCTGTGCTAGTGGATCGCCTTGGGGAGCCCCTATACTTCTTGTAAAAAGAAGGATGGTACGTCCAGATTATGTGTTGACTATCGTACCTTGAACTCAGTGACAATCAAGAACAAATACCCTCTCCCGAGGATAGATGACTTGTTTGATCAACTCAATGGGGCGTCCATATTTTCAAAGATTAATTTACGATCAGGATACCATCAGATCAGAGTCAGAGAGCAGGACATCCCGAAGACGGCTTTCAGATCTAGATATGGGCATTGGGAGTTCCTTGTTTTGCCATTTGGAGCAACCAATGCGCCGGCTGTATTCATGGACCTCATGAATCGTATCTTCATGCCTTATTTGGATCAGTTCGTGATTGTGTTCATAGATGACATCCTGGTCTACAATAAGAGTGAAGCAGAGCATGAGCAGCATCTCCGTGTGGTTCTTCAGATTCTCAGAGAGCACTAGTTGTATGCGAAGTTCAGTAAATACGAGTTCTGGGTCGATCGCATTTCATACTTGGGTCATATCATCACTAGAGGAGGAGTAGAAGTAGACCCCCAGAAGATCGTGGCTATTGAGACGTGCCAGTACCCAGTACCGTTGCAGAAGTTCGTAGTTTTCTTGTCTTGGTCGGCTACTACCGACAATTTGTTTCGGACTTTACACGGATTTCAGCACCTATGACCCAGTTGACCCGCAAGGATGTACAGTTTGCTTGGACCGCCGAATATCAGGATTCTTTTGAGAAGTTGAAGCGAGGCTTGATAACGGCACCCATTTTTGTGCTTCCAGATGGGACCGGAGGATTTTCAGTATATTGTGAAGCTTCAGGCAGAGGTTTAGGATGTGTTTTGATGCAGCATGGGAAGGTAATAGCTTATGCATCACGTCAACTTCGTGATCATGGGAGGAATTACTCGACCCACGACTTGGAACTGGCAGCAGTAGTGTTTGCACTTAAGCTTTAGAGACAATATCTGTACGGAGATAGGGTGGAGATTTTCACCGACCACAAGAGCCTGAAGTATGTGTTCACTCAGAAAGATCTTAACATGCGTCAGAGAAGGTGGCTAGAGCTACTTGTGGATTATGATGTCAACCTGCAATATCACCCAGGGAAGGCCAATGTAGTAGCAGATGCGTTGAACAGGAGAGCCAGAGTTTATTTCCTCACAGCGTAGCTAGAGTTATTGGCAGACCTTCAGAAGATGGGAATCGAGGTAATTCTTCCTACCAGTATGGCATTGATGGCCAGCATGCAAGTTCAGTCCAGTATAGTTGAGAGGATCAGGTTAACTCAGTTATCAGATTCTAAGCTTCAGCAACTCAGAGCAGAGTGTAAGACAGGACGAAGACCAGAGTTATGTGTCCATGAGGACAGTACACTTCGACATGGGAAGCATCTTTTGTGTACCCAGTAGAGATATCAGACATAAAGTCATGGCAGAAGCTCACAGTTCTCAGTATTCGATTCATCCGGGCGGTACGAAGATGTATCGTGATATCCGGCAACACTTTTGGTAGAATGGCATGAAGAGGGAGATAGCCCGATTTGTCTCTCGGTATTTGGTTTGCCAACAAGTTAAAGCTGAGCATCATAGGCCGGCCAGACTTCTTCAGCCTTTGCCGATCCCAGAATAGAAGCGGGAGCATATAACCATAGATTTTGTGACTGGATTACCTAGGTCCCCCGGCCGGTAGAGATGCTATTTGGGTTATTATAGACAGGCTCACGAAGGTGGCTCACTTTCTCCCGTTCAGAGTTGGTTAGTCGACGGCTCAGCTAGCAGAGATGTACCTCAGGCAGATCGTTAGATTTCACGGTGTACCAGTTAGTATCACCTCGGACAGAGATTCCAAATTTACATCGTACTTTTGGTGCAGTCTGCAAGAGAGTTTGGGAACTCACCTCCAGTTCAGCTCAGCTTATCATCCGCAGACATATGGTCAGTCAGAGCATACCATACGAACCTTGGAAGATATGTTGTGATCTTGTACACTCGACTTCGGTAGTTCGTGGGAAGATCACCTACACCCGGTGGAATTCTCGTACAACAACAGTTTCCAAGCCAATATCCAGATGGCACTGTTCGAGGCACTGTATGGTAGGAAGTGCAGATCCCCGCTAGCATAGGACAATGTTGAAGAGAGGCAGATGCTCGGTCCGGAAATGACTACTCAGACAGTTGAGGTGGTCAGAAAAGTCAGAGATCATCTTCGTGTCGTACAAGATCGCCAGCGCCATTGGGCCGATTCTCATCGGCGCCCCTTGAATTTTTCGTCGGCGACCATGTATTCCTCAGGATCTCGCCTACCCGTGGCGTCATTCCTTTCGACGTACGGGAAAAGCTTAGTCCTAGGTATATCGGGCCATTCAACATTCTAGAGTGAGTAGGTGATGTGTCCTATCATCTCGCTCTCCCGCCGTCGTTACGTGAGGTTCATGATGTCTTCCATGTATCCCAATTGCGACGGTGTATCCCGGATCCGAGTCATGTTCTTGATCATTCGGAATTGGTTGTCGGTACCAACCTTTCATATGAGGAGAGACCCGTATCCATAGTAGACCGAAGAGAGAAGATACTCAAGAACAAGACTATCAAGTTAGTCCGTGTTGCTTGGGGTTATCACTCTTTGGTGAGTCAATGTGGGAGTGTGAGGATGACATCCGATCACGATATCCCGACCTGATTGACTCGTGAGGTATAATGTCTTTCTTATGCCTCATGCCTTCGATTCCTTGCTTGCATGATTGATTGTTTGATTGATTGCTTAGTGATATCTTGTATGTGATTAGTATAGCTTGCTTGTCCTCTCTAGCCTCTTAATTAAAATTCTGAGGACGGAATTCTTTTAAGGTGGGTAGAGTTGTAACGCCCGTAGTTCGTATTACATATTTGGTATACGTGTACGTATTTTGACTCCTATTGCATGACTCATTGTATGGTTTATTTCGGCATTTTATTTGCTTGGTTCGGGTTCGGTTGGGTTCGGTCTGGTTGGGTTTGGTTTAGGTTGGTATGTAAACCCCTACCTACCACCATCTCCCATTTATTAACCCAACAACCCTTCTCTCTCCTTATTCATTTGCCATTACTATTCTTCTTCTTCATTTCTCCACCGACCACCCGTAGTAGGCAAGTGCAACTTGCTTCATGGAGGAACTCAAATTTTGTTGTTCCATTGTCTTCCTCATGAGATTCTAAGACACTTTAGTACTTAGCATTTTTAATTTTCGTGGTTCATTTCGTGTAGATCTAAGTTTTAGTATTTTTGATCTCCCTGGTTTTGATCTACTGGACTTGGTTGTTTTCGAAATTGGAGAGTTCCATGTGGTGGGAATCTCGATTTTACGCAAGTTTGGCTCTTGAATGGCTAGATTTCACCGAGACTCGACCGAGTGTACGCCTGCTTGTACCGGCCATGGGAAGAAGATGCAGTTTTAC
Organism: Iris pallida; assembly: GCA_029216955.1. Taxonomy (NCBI): domain Eukaryota; kingdom Viridiplantae; phylum Streptophyta; class Magnoliopsida; order Asparagales; family Iridaceae; genus Iris; species Iris pallida. The sequence goes on from JANAVB010012600.1 coordinate 185,866, forward strand.
GCACACGTTCTTACGTGCTAGCGTAGTATTTAGTTTTTACGCACATGTTTTATGTGCCCGCGTATTAATTACCCTTTACGCATACCCATTTGCGTGCCAGCGTAATCGCTTCTACGCCGAGTTCATTCGAACTCTACGCAGGGGCTACTCCGCTTGGGTGGAGTGCTTGCTCGCGTAGAGCTCCGCTCGCGTAGAGCGTTAGCCCGCATAGAGTCTCGCCCGTATGCGGCTTTGCTAGCGTAAAGCGATTGCTCGAGTAGAATCCCACCCACCTGCTCTCTTGTTCGCATAGAGCTACCTACCCTTAGGTCTTGCCCGCGTAGAGCTGTTTTACGCTCGGGGTCTACTTGGCCTAGCGTAGTCTTGCTCGTGTAGAGACTTTGAGTCCCTATGGTGTACCCCGTTGCCCTTTTGTATTCTTATGTCTTTTTGTCATGAACTTGATAATCACGAATTTATTTAATATGTTTGAAATGGTAATTGTACACGGTATGAGTAAATATGACATGACATGACAAGATATGATAAGCGAGCATGATGGGAACTATTGAATGCTGTTGCGACGGCTAGCATGATATGACAAGAATGAATGGCCTGGACACTGTGGACGATTGAGTTTGTACCAATGAACCAGTACTGTCTCGCATCATGTCTAGGACAGGAACTCCTGAGTACCACGGTCAGGGGTACCTACTTAAACTAACTAAGGCTAATAAATAGAATAATCCAGTAGTCATGAAGAGATTTCCCAGCTACAGGCAATCCCGTTTTCTGGGCGCCCCATCATAGGAACTGTAGCCTGCCGTCGAGTAGGGCACATTTTTAGTACACTGTCATGTGTTGCACCCTTCAAGCTATTTAAGGGTCTATACATTTCCTGGACGATGTACCCACATGAATTCAACCCCTAATTTGTGTCCAGATAGCTTGGATAGTCTGCAGTGCTTGTGGCTGTGGAACAATCTTATTGCATCTTGCTAGTAATTAGGCCTGTGATAACCTTAGTTAGTTAAAGTATCAAGCCGTACTCATTGCTTGGCCGTGATTGATCGGATGGAGTCTACCCCAGTCTAGTCTTGTCCGGATCCTGTACAAGATCGTTAGCATGACCTGAATGCTTGTGCTTACTTTATCGATAAATAGTGGGAAACCAAGTTCCGTCCAGATGAAGGATTACAACCCCGGTCCTTGTTTGGTTTACGGGTTGTAACTTGGTTATCTGAATAGTCCCATGGTTATCTTATCATATATCATCATGATTTTCCATATTTGCAGTCTTTTATTATAAAGTTATATTTTGTGCTAATTGTTTGTTTTAGTTCTTAAGTGAAGCCGCCTTTGTGGCACTTGCTCTTTCTGGGATCTGACCCAGCTGGTTTTGTATGGCCAGATACCGGAGCGGCCCCAGAGGATCTCCCTACCTTCCCGCCAGATGGTGACCACCAAGCGTAACCCTGACAACGAGTGGGTTTTATTTTGCTCTCCCACTCTATTGTAAAAATATTCTTTTGAGGCGTTTAGCCGACGAGCACGTGTTAGCTCGATTGCACTTTACTTACTGTCTCTGTAGCATGATGAACAAATCCTAGGGTTGATCATGTATGACTGAAACTCTTGCTAGTCTTCATATTTTGTGTGACTAGTTTCATTATCATCCAAATATGTAATGTATGGAATGCCTTACTATTATATATTTGGTGTTCTGACATCTTATAACTATTATTACTTGCTTGAGATTAAGACAATAGACTTGTTCATGACCATAAGAGACTGATGGCTTGTAGTTAAACCCTCATGTGTCTAGACAGCCGTGACCGTATAGCGAGGTGGGTTACACTTCAATATACGTAGCTGGCTATGTCGGCCCCTGCTCTCCAGTATTCTGGTTCTGGGGCGTTACAAGCCTCATGACCCTTCGAAGCTTGAGGCATAGATATAATTGGTCCGATCAATCCTCCTTCATCTAAAGGACATCGGTTCATCTTGGCTATAATCGATTA